>OMNZ01108111.1:147344-158903 GCA_900303255.1 Lesueurigobius sanzi
TGATCATGCCTGCTTTTATGATGCTAATCATGAACATGTTCTTGTATCAAAGCTTTCACTAACAACTTGACTTTGCTTTAAGACACTATCTATAGCTGATAGCGCACGTGTTGCAGGGGGAAAACGGCACTAGTGACCCGCTCGCTCCCTTTGTTGATACAGGCCGAGCGGAGGAATGCAACAGCCTGGTCAACATGTAGGTTTAAGATAAGCCCAGTGCCTGGCCTTTCCATCCTGACCAAGCAGAATGTGCCTCTTCGAAGCATCCATTATCATAACCCTGATGTTCCACGCAAGCCATTCCTGCATCTGCAAAACATTTAGGGCTCACACTTTTTTTTTGTGGGATGGGGGGGGGGCCATGCCCATTACTGTGCCACTTTGTTGTCAGAAGTAGGTCGCTGTGAAAGCTACGAGGCCGAGATCAATTTCACTTCAAAATGCAGCAGATGGAAATATGCTGGATTTTAATTTTTTTTTTTTAAGACAGCTGTCTGTCGCCACTTCAGTTTCAATAATGGGTTCAGGACGAATTCAGACCACTCTATTTTTCCCTTATTACTTACAAAATCTGACACTTAGACAAACTTTACTGATCCATGAGGGAAATTGCGTTTTCATACTGAAAATTGTCATGTATTTTTTTTAAGTCTTAAAACAATCTTGACTTAAATATTGAGACAGCTTTCGGTATTATGGGCAATGAAGGATATTTACAACAGAGCTAAACTAACAATGACTGTGGGCTTCACAGTGATGTAAAATGAGGACTTTTACCTTAGCAATAAAGAAAATATTGTTCTTTTAAATGGTGCCTATAACAGGAAAAGTCCAAATACTCATGTCACTATGAAATGCTACACAATTAATATAGATTGGAGAACTTTTTTACATTAATCTCCACAGTGGAAAGTTAATAAAAACTACACATGCCTTTCTAAAAATATCACCCCTCTGAATTTATTGTGAAAAACTCAAATGCCACTTCTGTTTTGGCCACAGCTTCAACGAAAGGTCTATAAAAGGAAACCAGCATAACAGGAGCGGCGGAGAGCGTGCTAGCTCAAACCATATGTTCACGTGTGTAACTACCAGTTGGCCCAGACCGTAAAATATAACATCTGCACACAAACATATACACCTCGGCGGCTGCCATTTTGAAAGAAAACATGCAAGCTTTAACGGAGTGCTAATTGTTCTCAAGTGGCAACAGTAAACACCTCGAGTGCTGGGTAAACACTGGCTGCAGATTAAGGATCCGATACAGCGGAGAAAAGTTAGAAGGTTAAGCATATGGTTGAGGACAAAAAGCATAGAAATCCAAGCCTTGATTTTCACATTCACACCCTGCAAAAGAATAACATTTCAGCCAACCACAACACAGGCCCTTTGTTACCGTGCTACATCAATGCAGTCTTTAACTCACAGACATAACCATTAACCAAGCTCAAGGATACAAAGATAGTATAGTATTTGTTTGGGCAACATTTCAGCAACGTGCACCTTCACCTCAATGGTTTCATTATTGTCTGTGAAAAAGCCTGTTTTCTGGGTCTTTGCTACATCTCACACAGTTCCATGTGTGTAGTAAAATATGAGAATGAGATGGTGTCCCAATGTTTAACTATGTCGTATAAGAAGATGTGCATGTGTTTTCTATTAGGCAGGTGTGTTTTTATTGCTTAGCTTGTATGAAGGAGATGTTGGAATTGGTTTTCTTTTCTCTATTCCTCTCCCTTTTCCATTGCCATATATATTTTTAGTTAAGTAATGACAAATTGAGTTTGATTAAATATTTAGCTCGCAAACTATGTCGTAAAAATCGTATCACACTTTTATTTTATTTTATCACAATTCATGTATTGACTTTTAAAGGACACTTGCCATCTCCTTCTTCTTGGGTTTATACCTGGTTTAGGCCTGGTGTTGTAGTGGTTTAGTCTTAGTTAAGACCTGTTTTAAGTTTCAGTCCAGAGTTTTGACATGTTTCCCTCATGGTTTAGTCCTGGTTCTAAATCCTGGTTCAGTCTGTGTGATATTGTCCAGGTTTAGACCTGATTTAAACCCAGTTTTCTCTTGGTTTATTTCTGATTGAGTCCTTGGGTTTAGACCTGGGTTATCGTCGTTTCATTCTGTCCCTGGTTTAGTCCTGGTTTAGACCTGCTTTAGTCAGGTTTACTTCTTGGTTTAGTCCTGGTTTAATTCATATTCAGTCAGTGATATTGCCTGATTTTAGACCTGGTTTAGACCTGTTTTATTCTGGTTTCGTCCTGACAGTAGAAGCAGTGAGTGGAGAAAGGTATTCGAGCTCAGAGCTGCGTTAAACATAAAAACCACTGAATCCCAATATGACGATGTTACCAAAAATCAGATTGTCATGGAGACCAGATCACAATTGGATTTTTATCATCATATTGCCCAGCCCTAATGTGGTTAATTCCAAAGCAAAAGCAACTACATGACACCAAGACCCTCCTGGAGTTTAAATTAGAGATGCACCGAAACTTTGAGCATGAGCTACACATATCCAATATTGTCAGATTTTAACTGAAGTAGGTGTGTATATGAAATATTTCTTATTTATGTAAAGAAAGTGCCTGGTCCTTGTTACATTAACATAGACAAATTCAAACATAATATAGTTATTAGTTTAAGTCACGTTATTTCACCACCTTGTCCCAGCCTTAAAGCATACTGCTGCCTGCGATCAAACAGGTTGTGGGGCGTAAAACCAATTAATATAAAATGCAATTCTACAGGTTAAGAGCTTTCAAATTACATACAACATGTTCATATTAATTTAAATTAAGTTGGTGAAGGTATCATTCAGTATCAGATATCTGATATCAGGAATCTCAATACCCAATCTTGTATTTTCTAAGGGAATAGCCATATCTGCTACAGTATCAGAGTGGTGCATCCCTAGTTTAAATGTCAAATTTATAAAACTAAAAGAAAAAAGAAAAGAAAAATGTAAGAAAAGGGCACAACCTCCTGGAATTAAAAAAAGGAACCACTGCCCTGTAATTCTTCACATACCAGCTTCCTGGCTGCTAAACTGTGGTTCACATTTACCGAACAAAAGGTGTGCGTCGTGCCGTGTGTTTGACCTTCCCCATTCTTTTGTCGCGTGGATGAAAACAAATCCCCCGGACAGAGGAGGATGTGAATGCAGTTCCGCTGCGATTGTGAGCTCGAGCAGGACACACACCTGACCCGATGACACGCAGGTGAGTGAGGGGCCAGACAGTACCCCATTCACCAACTCGAGGCGGCGATGATGACGAATCAGTCTGCAGCTAATAATGTCAAGGCTGCGCACTGGAGCAACAAAGCACGCAGTTCATCAAGTCAGAAATGAATCATGGCCTTTAACAGGTAAAACAGAAGTACTTGAGCACACCTGGCTGTTAAAAAGGTTACACTGACATCACTAGGATGGTAGTTAAGGTGGAACATTCCTCATTTGGCCCAGGTAGGGAACAGTCTTACAAAATTGCCCAAAACTATTCATTCGTATTATGACAGTAAACAGCAACATGACCTAACAGAGCAGAACATTGCACATTTCCAACTAGAGCTCATCACCTTCACTGTTAGAGTTATAGGCCACGACACGCAGCGATGACGTGAGCCGTGTGGGTGCGCGTGAGCCCTCGCCTGGGTGCATGCAAAACTGGTCGTCATGCAGATACAGTAGATACCCATGCAAATCCTAGCCAAAGTCATTCTCGCTTTTTTCTTTCTCTCGTGTCTAAAACTTTGCTGTTCAGTTTCAAACAAGTCTTTGTTTGCTAGTTTGTGACAGCCACACAGAAATAAACACACAAATAGAGATAATTATATAGTAGGTTATTATATAGGTTCATGATCAGCTGTAGTGGTTAGAGCAGTTTCATGAACGACATGTTACAAATGTTATGTCTGGCTAAAGCAAAGGCTAGTCTGGGATCACATTTTTTATACCTTAGTTCAAATGAGCGTAATAAAAAAAAAAAAGGCAAATTAGTCAGATAGAGAAACACATGGTCCACACTAAAACAACATGGCAGCTTCCGTACAAAAGGATGCATTGTTATTTTATCAGAAATGTCTCACGCACAACAAATAAACTGGACTGCCGTAAAATAGAACAGTGGACAACGGGTTATGAGCACAGTTCTGCATGCTCCTGTGTTTCAAAAGAAAGTAGGAGTGGTTGACTCACCAGGCTAACAATGTAGGAGGACAGCACATTTTTGCGAAAATATCAAATCTTGCTTACAAGGAATGCAATTGGATTTACCAAAAATGTTTTTTAAAAAAGCAAGATTTAGTGGATTCTGCATATTCACATTTCCATGATTGTTAAGAGAGTAAAATGTGAACTGGTTAACTAATACAAGACTGACATTTTTCAACATTGAGTTCTAAAGAGCAGTGTTAGCTCATTTTAATCATAAGACTCCATGGAGACACAATAGTTTGTTGTTTGTAAAGAATATTGTGAAATCCATCTTTGTGATTTGCAAATGGCAACCATTCAAATTGTCATATTTATCAGCCCTGTAATACAGTTTGTTAGACAGAATATTGAGGATGCAGACTGAAACAAAAACATGCCCTACCCCTATATAACATTGTAAACCCCAGATATTTCAATGGAATATTAAACAACAAAAAAACCAACACCGATACCATACTTGGTTGTCTCCCATACTACAAATTGCTAAATAGATCGTCATTCCATACCTTTATGTCAGCACTCGTTATGTCCAAGAACAAAACATCGACAAATCCATCAAGACTGAAAAGCTGTTGCCCTTTATTTTACAAAACTTACTTTAAAACGACATCTCTATAATGGTCAGGATAAAGAAATTGAAAGAAAAAATATGGTCAGTGCCTGGCCAGTGAATTTAGTATAACCAAATAGGAAGCAAAGTAACAGGAACAGCCATATATATTCCACATGCAAATACACTCCCAAGATCAATAGAGAGGACGTTTCTTACCGCTGGAAAAAAGACACAGGTTCCACAAACTTGCTTCCATCAGTAACTGGGGCATTTCACTCGTATTTTGAATCTTACATTGGTATTGACAAAGCTTACCGGGGGGAAAACAACAAGCCTTTGCCTGCAGTACCCCTACACCAAGCCCCTCCCGCTTGATTCACCCTGACTCATGCATCAAACGCTATGACTTTGAACCACTCACAACCTTCCCTCCAGACACTACCTGGATATTACATGATCCGCAGTAATAAAAAAAGTATTCTGCGCTCACGGCTTGAGTCACTTTGGCAAGTTTTTTCTTTCCCCTCAGGATGCGATTACTTGTGCTAACAGTGCGGTATGTCGTTATCTGAGCATATTTCAACAGTATTCCTCTTGTATAAAGTCCTTGACAAAGACGCATTGAAATTCCTTCCGTGCGTTTTTGTGAGGGCTCACAACGCCTCACAAGGAGAACGGACACCCCCATAGCCGCAACATACAAGATCCCGGCTCCTAATTGGCTGGTTAGTATGTTCACTTAAAAGCAAGGGCCCTTGAGTTGATAGCCAATCTGCTAAGTGATCTGTCATGGCTGAGGGTGCGCTGGGCGACCTTGTCTCCTCCAGGGGACAGGGGGAATCATGCTTTGCACTAAATCTTAATAAAGCTTTCCGGCCCTCGGAGACCTCTTCACAAGCCCCAACACTCGGCTGTGGATGGAGATGAAGAGGGAGCAGACGTTTTAGTTCTGATCCGCTTGAGAAGAACTCCTCCCAGCCCCACATTTCTGAATGGACCCCTCAGGAGAGTTGGAGGCAGCCGTATAAAAGAAAAACTACTGGGATTAGGACCAGAGACGCAAGAGGCCATTATCAAACAGCATGAGTCGCAACAGTGGTAAATGTGTTATGAAAGCAACGGCTAGGATAAGTGGACCAACTCAGTATTTCACAATGTGATCTGAAGGTAAAGATCGTCATTCCAGAGTGGAGTGGGAATTTTCCACTGTCCTAGGAATCGTATTGAAACTGAATGCGCTGTTTACATGTGAATCATACGGGCAGAAACTTGACCTATTTGTCCAACGAGCAAGTCCCCTTCATAGTTCACTTAAAAGGAGATCTCATTATGGGATAACAGAAATGACAAAAATGGATAACAATTCAGAGGTTTAAGGATCTATTACAACTAAGCCTTGGTAGTTATAACTCCAACAACAAAATATCAGTTTGATATAAAAAATTGTGCCAATCATGGATTACACATCATGGACAGAGAGAGGACAAGCCACCACTTGAGTCTTGAGTGCGGAAGAGGAAGGATTAAATATGATGAAATATGCACAAACGACACACAACCCCACTTAAGCTTCCTAAAGATAGGTTTGGAAATCGCTCTACATTTACTTCAGCAGAAAGCAAATTGGATGTTAATAATTAGCTTCTGGTTAGGTAAACAAACAGCAAATGGATCAGGTTGGCTGAGTACACTGGTCTCAAAAGGGTCATTCAATATGATCATTGTGCTGGGAAATTTCAGGATTATGAAAATAATTGTTGGATGGTGTTAGGTGATGTACATTCCAGGAAATAAACTGGCAGGATGTTGAGGAAGCCTGAATGAAACCACATCATCACCCACGTGAAGAGTGACGAGCCTGAAAAGAGGTGCAATCTCAGAGGGGCGAAAGGACAAAACCGCTAAAAAGCTCAAATTTAATCCTATGAACTCTCCCTGCGTTCGACCCCGCTTCTGAAAGGACCCTCGCCGTGCCAGCTGACCTCAGACCATAGGCATGTGATGATCCACTTAGGGAAACTCCTCCATCCACACACGGCCCCTCCCTCACCCCCGAACCCCCTTTAGGCGCTAGCCCGTAGCCAGACTTGATAGCTATTGAACTGAACTCCCACTTCCTCTGGACTACACACTCCCCCACATGTGGCTGATGGAACGCCCGGGGTGGGAGCCCATTGTAAAGTTTACCAGCAATTTGACAGTCTTGGCGACCTGTTAGTTAAAGGCCATTCACTGTGTCCACAAATGTTAGTAGCCCGGACAGCTGCCAAAGTACGGAAAGTATTGGCTTTTTCAAACTCCCAATCAGTCTTCTTGCGTGTGGTGTCAGAAAGACTTGCGAAGCTGCCCTTCCTGTTGTTTAGGGGAAGCGCAAACCATGAAAACCAACCGCATTTCACACATTTTGTTTTTTTCTTCTCATGACAAGATATGTTCTGCAGACAACATATCATTAACATTGTGAAGATGCAGAACGGTTTGGTCATCCCGTCATCTGCTTAGGAGTTGTCGGCTACGCACCATGTTGGTGGCGGCAGACAGACTACTGAAGAGTCAAATGAGTTTAAGAGGCCATTGAATAGACGCAGACGAAGCAGAGGGTCTGTAACTAATGTGGGTAATCCACTGTGAGCGCTTTATAGAGGAAATGCCATTTCAAGAGGCCATACAATGTTTAACTTTGAAATAAATACCTTTCTCAGAGAACTGGGTCAAAGGAATTCACATCTAATTACAATATTAATACAGTTCTACGATGTAAATGTGGTACGGCCATGTATATTACGCTTGAGCTAGTGTTGTCACGATACTAAAATTTCAAACTCGATTTCGATACTGAAAAAATATAGAATATATATATAGTATAATATAGACACAGGGAATGCATCGAGGATCAGCGAGTCATTTTAACGCTCTGATTATAGAGGCAGGACGGAGGAGGAGCAGAGTTAAATGAGGGCCATTGAAATACCAATCGCACTCCCAATCGCACTCCCGTTCCCAATGAAACACTCCCCATGTTCTTTCCGCTCCTGTCCCGATCACGGATCAATAGTAAATGAATCCCCATCTCGCCATGACCCACGGGATTATCAGCCTCTAGTTTTGAGTTAAAACAGGCTGTGAGGCGCGTTCAGGAGTGTGTGTTGCCAAAGTTTGACTGGTCTGGTTGCTGTCACTTCTTCTCCGCAGAAAAACACAGCGGCCGCTTTGGAGGGAGTGTGCGTGAGGCGGCAAAATATCGATACCACGGGAACTGAATATCTCCTCTCGATACCAGCTTTAGTATCGATTATTTTGACAACCCTAGCTTGAGCAGGAAAAAAAGGTTTCTAAATGTTACATGCAAGATATAAATCCCTTCAAAATAGAGCAGCACTCCCAGCTCCCAGCCAGATCCAAGCGATTCCTGGAATGACGGGGAGTTTTGGGGATGGGTTTACTTTTTGTCCATCGTTTTTTTCCCCAGACAACATACTGCAGATAATGCAAACTAAAGTAATCCTTGTATGTAGGTATGTCTCCATCGGCACTGTCATCAGCTCAGTGTTAAATCATGTATCATTGTTATTATTAACATCGTTATTTCAACACTTTGAGGATTGAACACGCACTATTCCAGATCTGCGCCCCGCTGCGAGGGTCGTACTAAAAGCAATTATTCTCTTTACAGGAGCGATGCCTGGACGACCTGTGATTAACTCAACAGGCAATTAAGCGTTGAAAGGGTTCCAGTGCAGGAGCTCTTTTAACAAATCCACTCAAGAGACGCAGCCATCCTTGCCATCATCCATCTACAGGACAGGCCCTTGCTCACCGATGCTGAAAATCTGCAGTGAAAGGAGATGATCCATTTGTGCCCTCGGAACCCCTTTGGTGCGGTACATTGTGCGCACACAGCTACATTCCTGCCCAGGGTCAACTCTTCTTATCTCAGTGGGAGCTGTGTGACCTCACGTTCAGATGATGTCTTTAAAAGGGCTCAAGTTATACTAAACAGACTTTTTTGTTTTCGCGTTTTTCAAAGTCATAGTGTTGATCTCTTATGAAAGACAGACCTGGAGTTCTGGTCTGTCCCATTCTCAAGAGCTTGAAAAAAACAAAAAAAAAACACTGTCCGCCCTGATGTCATGCAGGGGACTAGTGTGAGTCCAGACACCTTCCCTGGAATTGTTTTGTACATAAATTTATCCCTCAAATTGTCTCCACAACAAATTACCAGCTAACAGATTAATACAAGTAGCTGCAAGTCAAGTTTAATACTCTTAAACTGTGAAATACTGTATATTCTGTCATATTATTGTTGATAATCAATTAGTGAATAAACCTATAAGCTGAAATTATGATAATTGTTTGTTTTTTTCCAGACTCAGGTTGTGTTCTCTTACATAATGGTTCCTCGACCCACTTCTGTTCTGCTGTTCAAACCGTTATGTTGCAAAAAATAGTTGCATTGTCAGAAATTTAGATTTGATGCCAGTTTTAATCCAATGCTTTCATATGACATTTAAGGTCTTCATTTTAGCACAATTCATTTAATGACTTCATGGTTTTTAGGTTCCGCTGAAGCCTTGAGCTAGTTATTTGGCCTTTGTTTTTAGTCTTCAGACCCTTTGCTCTGTGCCAGCAAAGGAGAAAAAGCTGATGCTCAGAATGCATGATAATGATAATATAGGATTCTTACATTGAGTCCATAGACTTCACAGTTGAAATATGAGAGCCTTTACAGTTACCGCTGAGCACGGGCCAACCCGGCTGGAAAATATGAGCGGTTTCTGTCAACCAATTGTTCTGGGAAAAAGACATTTAAGCTAACTTTCAACAGCTGAAGAGACCTCCGTTTTGCTTGGAGCTGTGCCAAGAAATTCTCAATGGTGTCATCTAAAGGCTACGGCATTTCGCAGTGTCCACTTCAAAAGATCTGAAGCTCCACGGTCACTACAGCCTCTTTATTGTTTGTATTCACTGGACCAGAGATTTCCTTTCACCAGGGCTGTTCCTACACTTTGTTAATTACCTCAGACAGACCCTCCACCCTCCAATTACCATCCATCAGCCTTCAACAGCGGACGAATATCAAACTTTTAATTCAGTCGCTCCATGTGAGGATGGTATACAGGCTGCAGGAGTTCTCCACCGTTTTTCTACACCTAAATGACCCGTGAGCAGATGTATTGGGTTGTCCTTTTGGGGGAAAGCTGAGAGAACTTTTCACAAGGGCGGCACACGTCTTCTCAAGCCAAAAGCTGCTTCGAGCCAAAACTGAACAGCAAAAAGAGAAGAAGAGATCCATTGACACGTTGGTATTCTTCGTCCTAAGTGGAGGCCTAGCGCCAAATGTGTTCAGAAAACAGAGGCGGCATGGGAGAAGGCGGGGGGAGCGAAGGACAGGCCCAAGCAAAGTGATACAAAGGACCCTGTGTCAATGCCCTGGCTCTGTGACTAAATATAATGAATGCTAAAATAATATGTAATTTGGGTGGTTAGCACTTGATGTTGAGTTGACAATGTTTCCTAGCACCTATGGTTTCAGTTTGATGTGTAGTTCCATTATATGACTGCTGCACAAAGAGCCTCTCTGCCAGCCCCCACTGTAGGAGGGGAGTGCAGCTCCGCTCCATTTCTTTCATATTCTTTCACTTGACTGTATAGAATACAGTCTCTGGTATCCCTGCTACAGTGCCAGGAATGTCCGCAGTTTCCCTGGGAGATTTTTGTAAGTGTGAGTCACTGATAGGCCATGATCTTACCTTCCCCCATTGGGCCCTGGTGCAGAGCAGACTGGGACCCCTCTGGCATGGCACTCTTGCCTCTGCAGCTGCAAACACAAACACAACTGGTCAAACAGAGGCCAGGGATCACATGTGAAGACTTACAGAACAAACCATGGCCATGTGGATCTTCACCAACATTCATTCTTTTCTGGAAGGTTTTAATGCTTAACTCGCTCATTGGACCAAGGTAGCAAAGTGCCGGCAATTTCATAAGGGCTTATTCAAAGAGAAATTCTTCCCATTCCACTGCTTGCTGCTCTGCGTTGCCTCATGCCAACTCTGTGGCAATTTAAAATGAGCTGGGTAGAGAGACTGCAATATGAACTTGCAAAAGACACTGAAGAAGACATTACTCTACACTCTTACTCAACAAATTATCTTGGAAGCAGGGCTGTACTCAAGATATATCAGCAATATATTGTTACAGAGTCCTTTTGAGAATGAGGAGTTGACGTCACGGTACGGAGCCCCTCCCCCGCGAGATGACCATGCGCCATTTTCATTGCAAGGCAACACATTGTTTACGTTCTTAAGCCGGCAACAGTGGAGGAGGCTCTTACAATCCCGCACTGTTTCATTATGCCTGGAATCCACTGCTGCGTTAAAAACTGTTCTAATAGCTCTCACGATAGAAAGGGGAAACGTCATTACCATCTGACTGCAACCTCGTCTTAATGTCATTAAGCTTGCATTCATATTGTCAATCTGTCAATCTGTAATCTAACCAGGGCATTGTCATTTTAACGTCATTAACATTTTGTTAGTTACAAGTTACAATTAGTCTTTTAGAAACAGTCGAAGTTAATTACTTTGTTATTTAGGTGAAGAAGTGTGTGCAAAATGCAATGTTACAAAGCACAAAAAATACATTGTGCTACAACAAAACAGCGTTGTACCTTAGCCAGAACAACACTGTTTTCTCCACCTGCAGGCTTGTAGATGGCCAGGTCCTGCACCCATTAGCTTCTCCCTGTAAGGTCCCTTGTCTGTCGCCTTATCCTTCTGCA
>OMNZ01108113.1:3643-14122 GCA_900303255.1 Lesueurigobius sanzi
TTCCTTTTTTTAGCAATTTTTTCATAGTTTTTCTCACATATTTATTGCTTTTTTCATGTTTTTTCATCATTTTTCTCACGTTTTTCTTGTGTTTTTTTCCTCAAATTTTTTAGCCATTTTTCCTCATCTTTACTTTTTTTTATTTTTACAGTTTTTTTATTTATTTTTTTTTTTTTTTTTTTTTTTTTTTTTTTTTTGCTGAAATGCTGAATAAATACATTTTATTTTCAAAATCGATCAGCCCTACATCATGGTGCCCAAAAGTGTCTCATGAAATCCTGACATCACTGAAGGCTCGGAGGCTTTTGTAGTATTCACAGGACGGACATTTGATTAACATTTAAATTGATTTAAGCGTTCGGGGTGTGGGACACGTCGTAAAAGGCAAAAAAAAAAAAAAAAAAAAATCAGCATAAAGTTTGAGAGACCTTCACGGGGATCGGGGCACGGGGACGTTTTGGACTTTTGACTTCGAAATTATTTAAAACAGATAAGAATACGGCGTGACATTTGTAAAAGTCACCGATACTTGGTTCAAACTGTTCACTGGAAAGGTCATGCTCAGTGCAATTCATGAGAAGTGTTGAATTTCAGATCCAAGGTTCGGGTTGTGCAAGCCGTGCAGCCTACAGACAAAAGCAGAAAAAGATGCACGGAAAAAATCTGACTTGGTAATTCAAATATTTCCAACTCTGCAATAGGGCTGCAACTAACGATTATTTAGGATATTTTTTTTACGATTACTCCATTGGCTGCAAAAAGAGCGCGGAAATTATATTTTTATCGACTTTTTATCAACAAAGTGGCGCTACTTGAGGACATTTGATAGAGTAAACTTGAAGGTCATGTCTGTAAGATGCTTTTTGTACAGGTTTCACATTACAGGTGCTCGTCAAAAAATTAGAATATCATGAAAAAAAAGCAGTCTTCCTCATGATTGTGTAGCTACAGAACTAGACTGAGACCATTTGAGGTGTTTTGAGTCAATTATCTGATTACAGTGTGGCACCAGGCGTCTTCAATATTCAACCTTTTCACAATATTCTAATTTTCTGAGATACTGATTTGGGGTTTTCATTAGTTGTAGTTATAAACATCAAAATAAAAAAACACTTTAAATATATCAGTCTGTGTGGAAGGATTGTATACATTATGAAAGTTTCACTTTTTGAGTGGAATTAATCATAAATCAATCAACTTTTTCCATTGATATTCTAATTTTTTGACGAGCACCTGTATGTGAACATGCTATTCGTCATTTGAAAGCTCAGAACCTCCAGAATTCATCCTGGGATGGTGAGAGATTTTCTTTCAGATTTTGCCATAGAATCTGTCAATCACAGCTGCTCTGATTAGATAATGGTACATTTATCTAATGTCTGGGACAAAGAGAGATCAAATTTTTAAAACAAAATCTTATATTCCCTACACCATTTAGAGACTAAAGAGTTTTGTCATAAAAAAAACATTTTTATGTAATTCTTGCTGTGTTTATCCCTCTGTGTTTATCCCTCTGTGTTCAGCCCTGAAATGATTAATCGATATAATCAATTTGTTGTTTCAGTTTAATTCATTCTCACCTATTGTGCTTGTTTTGGGTGGTAAGGGAAACCGGAACACCCAGAAGAAATCAGATCCAAATGCAATTTGCAGCTGATTTATCATTAGAAACTGTTTATACTATTAGTGCCACAAATACCAGTAAATGAACAATTTATTGAGCCAGGTGCTAATTAGATGCAAGATGGAAAATATTAGCCTGGCAAACCAGCCTGACTCCATGTATGAGATACATTGGAAGACAGTCTTGGATTGTGCCGTTGCCTGCATCAAACTCTGATGAGAATGCTACCAGACCAATCAAAGCACAGTTAGCGATGCGTCCTTTTCAGCGTCACAATGTTTTAGCACTGCTTCTGTTTTGAATGAGCTGAACTTGAGCTAAAAACCACAACAACTGGCTGCTCTGAAGACTTTTCTTTTTAAAAAGGATGTTTTGGCCATGCTTCCTGTTACGTTTACGCCGCATACGTGTTAGTCCCGCCTCTAGTCTCGATTTTGAAAGCCAGCCAACAGCGCAATACCAGACTGTATCTCATATATGGAGTTAGAGCTAAGATCAGGCCCAAAAAATCAAGCCCGACCAGAACCGGGCCCGCGGGCCTTAGGCCCGAACCCACCCAGGCCCAAGCAATTAACTTTAATAATAGGCCCGAGCCCGAAATAAACCCAACGACTTTTTGGACGAGAGGCAGTGTGCCACAGTGCACGAGCACGCATGCAGCGCCGCCCTGTATTAGCCTACATTCATGTGAACTCTTACCTCAGACTTGCTGGTGCGGCTCTGTCTCGTCTCTCCAGTTTGAAGTTTCCTTTGACTGTTTGCAGCTCCATTTCAGTCGTCTCTGAACGCATATCCAAGTCAAGTGTCCATAACGATGAGGGAGATTAATAGAAGGCAGGGCGAGCCCGTGTTCATGTGCGCAGTGCTCCACTCTCGTCTCTAGATTGCATACTTTCGGTTTCCACTAACAACAGCTGTGTTCCTCGGTCTCATCATCTCCGGGATTAATCCATAAACTTCACATTTGAAAAGTCTGGTGGCGGCAGCGAAAGTTTTACTGACGAGTGGGCTTTATTATTATTATTAGCAGACACTTCTATTATAGCACATCGACTCGCTGCCTCTGTCTCACCGTATCATCACACACACCGCTGCACGAGCTCTGGGCGCGCGCTCACTCTGGCGCGTGTTCACGCACCAGAGTGAACACAGCTGAACAGCAAGACACAACAGCTGGCTTATTTATTCTTTTTAACCTATAGCATACATAGCAAAAAATAAATAAATAATAATAATAATTAAAAAAAAAAAAAATTATAAAGAAAAAAACGGCCCGGCCCAAACCCGAACATGATGCATGACATCTCGGCCCGGGTCAGTCTCGGGCTCGGGCATAAAATCTTACCTCTACATGGAGTCAGGCTTGCTTGCCAGGCTAGGAAAATAGCACCTGGCTGTTTTTGGGCATGCTCCACTTAATTTATTTAATATTGCCCATATTACAGTCTTGGGGCCCCAAATCTGCCATGTACATGAGAGAAGGCTGTATGAGTAAAAAATGTACAAATGACTCTGCTGCTGCTCCACTTTTGTGCTTGGTTGGTTAATGACCCCCCCCATCTACTTTGTACAAACACATAGTAAATAAAGTAATAGTAACAAAAAGGAAACTATATATCTATATAGTATATAAAAAAAATCTATTTAAACATGGCATAAAATTTCACATTTGTTGGCTATTGACTCTAGAGTAGTCTAGAGTAAACGGCAGGCCAAAAGGCATGAATGTAGCTGAATACCCACTGATAACCGCCTCACACAGACGGTCCTTATGTTGCATTACAGCAGGTAGCAATCAATACTCTTCAACCATCACTGAACAATGGACTCTATGTGAGGTCAGAACGAGCACCAGCGGGACACGTATCAATTTTACAACAAAATCCTTTGGAGCACTGTGTGAAATGGAGCATAACCCTCTTCCAATCTCATGAAATTATATTTTAACAACAAAGAATATTACATTTAACTTATGTTCAATGGTTTGGAACATTTTAGTATGTTGGATATTATGTATTTATTTATTTGGACTGACTGATTAATAGTTTTGTATTGTTACTTTCTTAATTGCTGTTCATCTGAAATAGGTTAACCAAATTTGTGAGATAGTACAATATGTTTTAGTTGTTTCTGTGCCATTGTAGCTTAAACAATGAGGAAGACCATTGTATTCTGCTTACAACTGCATTTGTACAGAATAGCCATTTGTAGTAACAATTATTTTAACCTTTTTCATTTTTGCGATGAGCACACACTGTTCTGTTCTGTTTACACAATCTCTGTGTATTCAGAGTTTCTGCTTTTCTCGTTTTCTCCTTTGCACCATTTTAATTTGGTATTCACATGTTTCACATCTCCTGTAATTTACTCAGGATTTAATGGGTCATGCACTGGAACCGTCTCCATAGATACTGTATCCAATTTGCAGCTTTAGCTAAAAATGTTTTGCTACAATTTCCTCCAAATTCCAAAGAGGGCTATGTACTTTTTATTGTGAAACAGTTTTTAATGATCGATGTCTCACAACAGCTATTGAATTTGTAATACGGATTTTCTGTTCAACAACCACTTTCAGCTTTGATGTTTCTGAAATAAATGATTTGAAATAGTAATAATAAAAATAAATGTGGTTTCTCAGTTTGCAGCTAATGGACAGAAATAGTCAGAAATTGCCATGTGCTACTGACTTCTGTTCTTGTTGCAATTTGAGATAAACGATGTACGTATCGCAGGGAGCACAGGGCTCAGTCACTTTCCAGAAAAAAAAGGCACCTATAACAGTGACGGTTGCCATCGTGTCCCCATTGGTTTCGAGCTATCTTCAAATGTCGCACATTAGAGACAAAAAACGAGAAAAGGACACCCATAACTGCTGGCCTTGTAGATCTGACACAAAGCTGTTAAAAAAAGAAGTGGAACTAGTTGAGCAGGACAGCACTGACTGAAAGAAGTTCATGAAGAGATGGCTTTAGAGTTTCTAGCATGACATCACAACATTTTAAAGAGCCTATAGTTTAAAATTGAGGTGGAGGGCGGCTGAAAATTCTGTGCTCGTACAGTAAGTATGGTAACTCAAAATGCAGATGTCTAGTCTTAGTTTATTGATGATTTCTTTGTGATTCCTGGGCCAATCCACAAGAAACAAAAACTGTCACAAAGTTCAGTGTCTTCTCTGTCAGCGCATATGAAGGAAAGTCTAATTGTTTTCTCATTAAAGTGTCCAAAAGTGGTGACAGTATTCAAAAACATGTGCATGATGTTGGTCAGTGGAAAGGACTTCCATCCATAAGAATTACATGACTTTGTGAATCCAATCACTATATGCAAGTACAACATTTACTTTTTGGAAGTTTCTTTCAAAAATGGTCTCTCCCATAGAGTTGTATTGGTACCTGCTCCTACTGAAATATAATTCTATAATATGACATCACACGTGACACTGCTTGATCTGATGGCTAATACTTTCATGGTCAAAAGCATATCATTTTGTCCACTGTGATGTGACATGCTAGAAATGAAAAATGTAAGTAATTATTATACAACTATAGTGGATTTCTGAGTGGAGCCGAGGTTGTCCCAAATACACAACACCCTAAGCCTTGTTTAGTTATGCCCAAAATAAAAATAGGGAAGCAAACATTGTGAGTGAAAGTGATTACACTCTCTTTCTCTTGGATTAACACAGAATGGCCTATATAAGGAAGTAGGTAGAGAATGGTAGAGTGAGTAATGGTGAAAAGCCAACATGGAGAATGGGGCTTAGAGGAATGTTTGCAGCAGCAACGACTTGTCAAGAAGAGGTGTAGTTTCTATTGCTTTGTTCACATTTAGTGAGATGACTATTGAGAAGTACGGTTTTAGTAAACTATGAGATTGCATACGGTATAATAAAAAATAAAATATTTAAAGGAATAGGCCACTATTTTCCATACTGAGATATGTTCTTACCTGAGCTTAGACGAGTTGATGCGTACCCGGCTTGATCTTTGTGCGTGCCCTCAGTTCCGTAATAGACTGAAGATGTTGTTAGCATTAGCCTCTGCTACCATATTCCTTTGGGGAAAAATGGGGGTGAAGTTAGGACCCACCAAGCTCTTCCACGTTTTCCCTATTTAAATGCGGTTATGTGACTAGTTACATGATCCAAGTATAGTTACACAAAATTAAACCTGTCGCTTTTCTAAGCTGATAAAAAGTGGTACTATATTGTAAGGCGCAGTAATACGTCAACTCTCACACTAGGAGTGAAGATATTACTGCGCAGACATCGAAGTGCTCCTAACGTGTTACAATATAGTGGAATACGGTAGCAGAGGCTAATGCTAACAACATCTTCAATCTATTATGGAACTGAGGGCACGCGCAAAGACCAAGCATCAGCTTGTCTAAGCTCAGGTAAGAACATAATTATCTCAGTGTGGAAAATAGTGGCCTATTCCTTTAAGAGGATTCTTTGAGGTAAGACTAAGTAAATAACAATAGCTTCTCAGTTCAGCGCGGCTGATTTTTGTGGTTTTAAGAACAATTCCAGCTCATTTAAAACAGAAGATAAGCCAGTCGTAAAACTTCGCTCCGCTACGGCCGCCATCTTGATTGTTGTGGTTCGAGACCGGGCGCGTTATGGGAAATTCTGGAGCTGAAAATATCGTATCGCAAACTCCCGCCTCCCGCGCTGTGTGATTGGTCCATCCAGATTTGACGGGGGATTTTGAGCCATTCAAACCGCGGACTCCCAGATTGTCTTCCCAGGTATGTAATACATGGAGGAAGCCAGGCTGCCATGCCAGGCTTCACAGTTGAAGATCTCCGAGTTTGTATTTTAGTTGGTGAAATACTGTTACACAATGACTTAAAAAGCATATTTGCAATGTGTTAATGATCAGATTACTAAAATAATCAATAGTTGCAGCCCTACTCAAACCCCCAAGTGTCGGTATCGGTATCTGAAGTAAAAAAAACAAAGCTGATACGTCTCTAGTATTACTGCATCCGTACCTTAATTTACATTCAATTTTTTCACCCTCAAACATTTTCTGTTTATCTGAACCAACCCCATCAATATCTGGTATCTTCTCATGTCACTTTGCCAGATAAAAAAATGTCCTCCTTTTATGGTAGTGTATAAAACATCCTGCTTATCTGTGGAAAAAAAAACACGTCACTTCATACACACAAAATGACAAACAGTCTTCCCCTGTATCTTTTTTTACTTGCCGTGTTGCAAATCCTTCCCAAGCATCCCGTTATGGTCATCACTATGGCAACTCTCAGTGTTCCCGTGGGGCCATTTCCAGACGCTGCGTATAATTGAACAGTGGTGAGAGAGAGGGGGAGGACCTCAAGTGTTAATGGAAATAAATGTTCTAATTACAGCTGTTTTTATTACAACTGGGGCTTTTAATTAAAACAATAGAGTCCCAGTGTGCGCCATCCAGGGGGAGCGGCATTCTAGCAACATCCGTCCCACTCGCTCAGGGAGATTCATCATAGAAATTTTGCATTGGCGCTGACTACTGCATTTTTTTTATTGTCTTCAAATGTGACAAAGGGTTGTTCAGCTCTTTTTTTCTCTCTCGCCCACGGTGGAGACGAGTTTGGAGTTCAATTTTTATAATCCAGGCATGTCGCATATAGCTGTGAGTGAGCAATAGAGGCAAAAGGAGCCTGCATATGAAATGTTTCTCAAACCGTTTCAGTCAGTCCTTTGATGTCCGTCATAGCCTTCCCATGATTTGTAATGTTATATCTTCTCTCTGGCATTTGTAAGTTGGAGAGACACTGATTCACTCTGGGATGCGATCAATCGGCATCGCAAGTGGCTTCATATGTAATGAAACACGCGGAGCTCAAAGGAAGCAAATAAAACACTCATGTAATCGTAATGTAATTAGTTTTCCAGCTCAAGCCAGTGGGGACGGGTTCGTTTCAGTTTCTCCTCATTATGTATTAACAGCATAAAACAAGGAAAAATGCAATAATAAATGTCGGCTGTCGCGTTGAGAGCTGGAGAATTTAATGGAATAATAGAAGTGTAAAGCAATTGAAGATTCCTCCGCAGTTCAAGTGTTCAATTCAATTCAGACACAATTGTTTTGATCCTCTTGGGGTTCGTCCTTGTCTTTTAAGATGTAGGGTGTAAGATATGATGTCAGTATTTCATAAACATCAACTACCAGATCCTATGACTCAAACCAATTTGGAAACAAAGGGAAACTCTCCTAATTCCGCAACGGATTCATTCTGTATATGACATGCAGTTCAAGGCAACCAATGTTCAGCTGCAGTTTTTTTGGACCTGATTGAGCCCATATTATGACCTGGTGGTTCTTGCTGTGAAAAGGTTGGGAAGCACTGTTGCAATTGATTTTGCGTCATTAAGTTATTAATCTCACTTAAAGGGTGCTGAGAGCTAAGACATTGCCAAAATGGTGGTAATTTTTTTCACAGCAAAGAAATGTAGCCCTCGCAGCGGTTACAGCTGCCAATTTAAGCCGTTTGATTAAAGGGAAACTCACGTAGTCAGTAGAAATTATCATCATTCTCTCATGTCCAATCCTTACTGCCTTTTTGTCCTTGGGTAAGACATTTTACCGAACTTGGTGTCTGAATAAGAGTATTAGTAGCTGGTGAGCCCATCGTCTGCTGTGTCATTCTATATTCACTGCGATATTGTGCCTCAAGGTATTGAAATATGCATTTATCTTCTGTCAAAATGCCCTGATGGGTGTGTAACCTGCTTAGTTTAAAAAGGTGTCTTATTTTTTTGTTATATTTAGCTCATCTCCATAGGAATTTGAGAATGAATAAAAATACTAATGACTTGTGAAGTTGTTATTTTTATTTCAAAAACATGCAGCAGATGCACTTCTCACTACGCCACTAACTGCCAAATACCACATCCTCCGGTGCGGAGCGTCACGAAGCTCGCCGTCTGTACGCAGCAAATGCGTAACTAATTAAACCCCCAGCGCTGTTCCACATCCTCCGCTGCGCAACGTCTCCACTGCGTGACTGCGTTGCGTCAAGTCCAAAATACGTACCCTGCGTATTTTTTCTCTCCGTCATCGCCACGCCGTAGAAGCTACACCAGATCATATCGTACCAAAACGGAAAAAGAACGCCAACAACATCCGTTTTTCAAAATGAAATGTATTAAATAGCTAACATTTACAATATGTCTACTGGTTATAAACGAAAACGAAACCCAAATTGATATTGAGTATGTGTACATTTAATTTGTATGTAGCAATTTTACGTGTGTATAAAGGCGAAACAAACTTTTTTCAAACCACCCAGGTCTATTTGTGTTGCCAAAATATAAGTATTATTTTATTAAATACTGTAAAATACCTTTTACCGCGAGACCTCATATGAGCTCTGAGATTTGACGCAACCAGATGCAGTGCAGCCCTTCGCATGTAGTGGGCTTTGGCGAGACGGAGAAAACACGGAGACAGAACGGGGCCAGACGGTCACGCTCCGCAGCGGAGGATGTGGGATTTGGCAGTAAGACGCTGTGTACTTTATTCTGGCTACATACGTCTTGATAAGTGCGTTTCTCGTAGGGCTGTGCAATTAATTGAATTTTGATCACAATTTCGATTCTTGAGCCAAATGATCTCCAAATTAATAAAATCGAGTTGGAACGATTCTTTTGGCATCTTCCGTTGTCTATGAGGTTTTCTGAAAGAGACCTGCTATTGGAGGCACAATTCAGTCAACTCCATTCAACGTGGCTTGAGACCGCGGGGCGCGACTATCTTACATTACATGTTACATGTACATTAATGTTACATTACAAACATTCCGTTCGCTTCTGCTCTAACATTACACACGCGGCACTACAGCAAAAGGGAGGTAGGAGGAGTTTGACAAAACGTGTGATTTATACGCTTTCGCTTTGCTGCAGTGAATGCCCCGTTTTTCTGCACTGACTTCCACAATGTGACATTTCAGTGTTGGATTTTATTATTATGTCTCTATATTGTCATGACTCAAGGGGCTGAGTGCCTCACTGCTGTGGCCGCGGAACCACTGCTTCACCGACCGTAGTCTGTGAGCCCCGAGCAGTCGAGCTGTGAGTCCCAGGTCGAGCGGACCGTACACGCGGCTGTTCCCCGCGATCAGTGCGCTATCAGCAGCCTGCTCTGTCAAAGCCCCGAGCGGACCCTACACGCTGTCGTTCCCCGCGATCAGTGCGCTATCAGCAGCCTGCTCTGTCAAAGCCCCGAGCGGACCCTACTCGCTGACGTTCCCGGCGATCAGTGCGCTATCAGCGGCCCGCTCTGTCAAACTGATAGTGTTGCCACCTGTCCCGGTTTTACCTGATTGTCCTTCTTTTTAATGGCCTGTCCCGGGGGAAAAAATATTCTCCCGGGACCTTCCTATCCTGTATATCACCTTTTACCTGCCCACTAGCGCCCCCAGGTCTCTACAATCAAAAACTGTAGGAAATAAGCCAAAACAATAAAGACTGGACATATTATTTAAAGCAATTAACTGAATAAATAACATCCATCCATCCATCCATTTTCTTCCGCTTTATCCGGGGTCGGGTCGCGGAGGCAACAGTCCGAGCAGAGATGCCCAGACTTCCCGATCCGCGCACACCTCATCCAGCTCTTCCTGGGGGATCCCAAGGCGTTCCCAGGCCAGCTGAAAGACCTTGTCTTTCCAGCGTGTCCTGGGTCTTCCCCGGGGCCTCCTCCCAGTGGGACGTGCCTGGAACACCTCTCGAGGGAGGCGACCAGGTGGCATCCGAAACAGATGCCCGAGCCACCTCAGCTGGCTCCTTTCGACGTGGAGGAGTAGCGGCTCTGTTCCGAACTCCTCCCGGGTGACTGAGCTCCTCACCC
>OMNZ01108115.1:6812-18927 GCA_900303255.1 Lesueurigobius sanzi
TCAGCTATAAAGTATGATTAATTTAATGATTATTATTGTAGTTATTATATTAATGATATTATTATTGTCATTATTGGACATAGCCATTGGACTCTGGTCGACCAAAAATTCACCACTGGCCCATAGGGGTGGATCCCTCCCCAAAATGGTTCCCCTCGAGGTTTCCTAATTTTCTCCCATGTGGTTTTAAGGGTTGTTCCTCGCCGTGGAGGAGGGTCTAAGGATGCGGGATAGACAGGAGCAACGAAAAGGTTAACGCCCCCTTTTCGGTGACACCAGAGGCTGCGTCCATTAAGATTAATGGGGAAACATCGACTGAGATCTTCACATTTACATCTGAAAAGTAACAATTTATGCGTTTTGTATATTTGTCTGATATGAGGTAAACAAATCAAGAGAATTTTTTGCGGTAGAAGATTCACAGAGCGGACAGTTGATGTTTTAAAGTGGGCTAAAATTAGCAGGAAGTTAGCATGTTCGGACTTCAATATAAAGTGTTTAGCCGTTCATAGTGGCTTAATTTGATCAAATTGGATCAAATCCCACATCAAATTCAAATGCCCATATAACTGTGAGTAATTTTGCAGCTTATATTTCAATATTGCTTCGTTTTTGGCCTATGAACGGCTAAACACATTATATTGAAGTCCGAACATGCTAACTTCCTGCTAACTTTAGCCCACTTTAAAACATCAACTGTGAATCTTCTACCGCAAAAAATTCTCTTGATTTGCTTACCTCTTATATTAGACAAATATACAAAATGCATAAATTGTTATTGTTCAGACGTAAATGTGAAGATCTCAGCCGATGTTTCCCCATTCATCTCAATGGACGCAGCCTCTGGTGTCACCGAAAAGGGGGCGTTAACGTTTTCGTTGCTCCCGTCTATACTCTAAGCTTGTTAGGTCCGATTTATTTTACCGAGGCACTTCCTGGTTGTGCGTTTAAGCGAATAGCGGCACACTTTTGGAAACCACCTGATCATGAACAAGCCCCGTTTTGGGATTTAATAGGTTTCGTTGAATAAATTCAGTTGCCAAAGAAGGGCATTTTGTTCCTGTCATGTTACACTGTGTTGTTGATTTACTTATTTCCCCTTGTTCCTGTTGTTTAATACTGTAAAACCACTTTTAATTATGCGTTGGTGTGCCCGGGAGAGGGACTAAGGGGTATTTAAAGGGAGCATTTATGCTCTGCCAAGGTTGTTGGTGGAATTCTCAAAGCTGCCTGTTTGTGAGTCCTCTGTAAAGTCTTTGTTTCTTTGTGCATTCTTGGACACATTTTTGGAACAACCATTCATATATTTCTTCACTTTTCAATTATTTGGTGGAAAATAAAAGCACTGTTTATGGAATGTTCTCGGCTGAGCATCATCTGAACGAACCTCTGACACTCTTGGACTGCGACAAATGGAGAGTTTATTTTTTCTTATTCAGTGTACATAAGAGATGTCTACAGTTTGTATTGATATATGCTAAGAGACAGTTTTATTTTACTCTGGTATTTTTATTATTACCTGTTTGCAAACCTACTTTCTTCTCTGATGGCACATTTTCCTGATTTTTTTGAAAACCTTGAGCTGTTTTGAAAACTTCTTAAAAATGTATGCCTTTTCTTGCTTAAAAATACAGTTCATGTATTCCAATTCCCACATTGCATTTTGGAGTACTTGAATTCCATGGATTGAATATGCTTTTGTCAGCTGTTTTCATACTGTATATGCCTCACAAACAATACGATTTCCATAGGCGAACTTCGAGCATGCGGCTCTGAATACAGTTGGTGATGTGTATCTTCCATTGTACACTTAGCTTCTTTGGTTGTTTTGCTCTCCTTTTCTTCGAGCATGCAAAGAGACTGCTGACGAGGCAACTGGCCCAGATATGGCTTCCAGTTGCAGCAGTGTGATCAATAGAATACGATTCATGAGGCCCACAGAACAGCTCTGGCACCCTCCCACAATGTCCGTCTGGGGAGAAATCAGTCAATTAAGCTCAAAAGAAAATGTACAAGAGATTGATTAAACTGGTTGAAACGGGCCTTTCAGCACTTCCACAGGTCATAACACTATAATCCAAACACACCGATCTATGTGTGAGTGGAACAATACAATTTACATGCTAATAAAAGTCAATTATTGATTATTTTCTTTTTCATGCATGCTGTTTATTACTTATGGCTATATTTCAATGAGTATCTAAGGCAATTTACAAGTTCAAATAAAACCATGAGCCCCAGAAAATTCAAATTGGCCCAGAATACTTTACTTTGACATTTTCAGCGATATCTTCCTGTCCTGGCTGGCCTCATTTCGACTGGACCAGTTCAGTCCATGTGTAGCAATGTGACTGTTGTGGTCTGCATTAGCGCCGCCAACCGCTTGGGGGCGCTAGTGTAGAGGATGAAAGGTCACCTCCTTGGCTTGTTCTTTCTCTGGCCATGTGTACTTCCGGGTGCTGGACACCTGTGATGATGATGAGGTGCGTTTCGTCCGGCTGCAACCAAAACAAGGCCCCTCTTCAACCCATAACAAGACATGATTTTATGTTAAAATATGAAAGAGTACAGTACAGTGTTACCAGCAGATTCACATCATGGTCAATACAACTAATCAGCCATCTATTTTACATAATAAACAAATGTGAACTGTATTGACAGATAAACAACAAAAACGTGTTTAAGAATAGAGTAAACCTTTTAGATCAGTGTTTCCCAACCAGGGGTACGGGGACCCCTAGGGGCACGCCAGAGGTTATCAGAGGGTACTTGAAAAACATGTAACTGTAAAGAGTGAGAGTTTCAGTGTATTTAGTTGTTTTTTTTACTGATAATTAGGAGTTTTAGTCATTCACTTTCTAAATACTCAACAAAACCATCGAGGCAGGGGGTACTCGTAGAATAAATGAAAGGCCCAAGGGGTACGCAAGGCAAAAACGGTTGGGAACCACTGATAATAAATGCAACAATACAATAATTAGAGCCTCGATACAGAATTCTAAGATTATTCAGCCTAAATGAATAGCTTACAGGAATTCCTATTTCCCAAACATCAACTGGAATAAAACCTGGAACCTGCCTTTTAAATATTGTATAAATAATAAAAAGAGAGAAATACATTTTAAAATACTCTATAAATATTATCTATAAAACGAATCAATATCCAAATTTACCAACATCAACCCTAGTTGCAGTTTTTGCCAAGTAGCCACTGAAAATGTTATCCACTGCCATGGCCCTTTTACTTTCTCTTAACGGGACCCTACAGAAGTTAAAATAAAAAAAATAATATATTTTCCACCCCCTACGTGCTCCAGCAATGTCCCGCGCTGTACTGTGAGCCCACCTATCCCACTCATTGCCGCTATAAGCCTGCACCGTCACTCTAAAGTTGCGTGTTCGGGCCGAGGCAGCAGTCATTCACCAGCTTAACATGGAGACTGCAGTTACGCGGACGGCCAGAGGTGACAGTCACGAGTATGAAAATGATCAAACTCTGTTGAGTCCCTTTAAGTTAAGCAGTGGAAATGACATCTTAACAGCAAACGCTTTCTGATTGGTTGGTGAAAAGTCACAGGAACTCCCACTAGGGTGTTCTGGTCATCCACCAGGAACGCCTCTGCTGCAGCTCAACCCTTCTCACATTACATGCTGGTAAAGCAGAGGAAGAAATACTTTTAGCTATTTTATGACTTTTTTTTTTACTTTCAATTACGCCACTGCACTAAGTTTTAACAACTCATTATGCTGTAATATAATAAAATTAAATTTAAATGGCTGTTCTCACAGAACACAGCACTGACGCCAAAACAGGTCAGCGCTTGGTTAAATGATCAAGTTATAATTGCTTCTACTTTTAGGTTTGTGGTATTTGGTCGAATGCATTTTCCTTAACTAAATCCTACAGTACATGTCTGTGCGTAACGAGTGCTTCCCCCTCACCCCTCCCAAACCGGGCCGATCGGCAAAGTGCTCCAGACCCTAGTCCTGAAGTGGTGTGCGTTGAGAGCGGCTTGGACCCCCCTTTGGGAGCTGTATGGTTCGTTAAAGGCTCTGGAGACGCTCGCAAAACGCTCCGCCCCGTCCCTGTCAAAATGCGAATAAGGGTGAATTTGTCATGGTCATTCATTCATGTTCATTCATGCATCCAGGCATCCAGGCATCCAGGCATCCATGCTCGTTTATATGTGTCCACCACATTACTGCAGTGTCATGGGTCAGGTACTGTATGTGCTGGGGTTTAGTTGTCAGTAGTTGAGTTCATTGCGAGAGACTGCTGTTGCTCTTCTTCTCTGTTCGTCCTCTTGTTTTCGGGTTATTGCCTCTGTAACAGCTGGGAAGTTGATTCTGCTGTTCCTGTACTTTTGCCTGTGTCATGCCTTATGTGTCCCTTTTATGTGTGAACTTTTAAGAGCGTAGGTAGAAATACAGATCCTAAAAAGGCGATGCGGTTGTTATGACATCTAATATGAATGTTGTTTGCTTTACAGAGATAATTCGGAAAGGATGCTCAGACATATCCAAACGTGCATATTTCACTACCTTCACGGAACAACACGCACACACAAACACACAGCGGGGGATCTGTTCATTATTGTCCCAAGAGAAAAACACATTTTGGGGGAAATGAAATCAGTGACAAACGAGATAACACAAATGCAGCACTCCAAATAAAATCCCCTGAGCTGTGAAATGATCCTTTCAGACGTCTGCACCATGTAAATGAGATGGATATGACTACAGAGCACAGTTTGTGTTACCTCTGGAGCAACTATACACTGTACTGTTGTAACTGCTCCCTTTATTATTTTTTAGCAGTGTATTTTTAGCAGTGTATATTTGAAAGAACACCCACCACCACTTCTACGACCTACCACTAAAAAATACTGCATCTACTACTTCTTCTAAAGGGTGGGAGAATGGGAGATGTTAAATGCTGCTAAAGATAGACACATGATGTTTACAATTTCCCATCTATCCGTCCTATTGGTCAGCCCCTGTCAGGTCACACAATCAAAGTATTACTGATATAGAACGTGTGGCTCCTACCTCTCTACTGATGAAGGCTCTGAAGAGGATTTTTAAGGACCACAATTGTAGTTGTTGATCCTCTGATGGAGCTTCCGCAAGTGGCTGGGGAGTAGATTATTTGGACCCCGTTCACAGCTTGAGACCCCTAAAGGTGGCCACACACTACAGGATTTTAAATCTTTTGACACTAAAATCTGTCCACATACCACACACGCTAGACACTAGACGACCATGGATTGAAAAGTGATTAAGAATCTCTCTCCTAAACCAAATCGTTGACCCGCAGACGCTGTTTCACCAGACACTTGAGTGAGAGTCTTCATCTCTCCCCTGTCTCTCTCTCCTCGCTCTCTCTCTCTCTCCCTCGCTGCCGACACGATGTGTGAAGAAGGAGCCTGTGCAAAGACAAAGCCAGATGCAGGATAAACAACCATAACATGCAGAGTGCCCTATGAACAGTTTTTGCACTTCTCAAGTTTCTGATTACTCTTTTTTTCATGGAGATTGGCCCAATATTGACAGAAATACATTAAAATTAAAGATATTAAAAATGACGAGCTTCAACAAAGCATGTGATGCGACACACGAAATTGCTGCATGGAAATAAGAAAAGTCAGTGCCTTTTCTTCCACAGCTGATGTAAATGTTGTGAATCCAACATAAAGTCCTCACTAGACTTATGGTTAAAGTTTGTGAACCTTGTGCAGCCAAAAGTCCAGTGTTTTCTCTGCACAGTCCCATCAGGCAGCAGGCACAGAACAGCGCTGCAGCCAGGGGTGAATCAGAGGATAATAGAAATATAATTAAATATTGTAATAAAACAATTAGCTCTAATAGTAGCCCAATTCTTACTGTTTAGCAGTGAGCAGATACAAATCTTACATGTAAATCACCAGAATACAAGAAATTGCACATGATTTATAATGTTCTCCATACTTGACCCCCAGATTTTTGATAAAAAATATTGAACATAAATAAATGCCATAAGGCCTGGCATAACATTGGAGTTTCTTATATGAATAAATATAATGTGATGCTGACTGTCGGATGGCGTTTGGACTGCACAAATGAATGGTGTATTTTGTGGCTCTTCTCGGCATCAAGGGTGAATATTTTGGCTCTTGGTCTCTGACGAGTTAGCCACCCCTGCGCTCGTGTGTGGCCAGCTTAACACAATTGCCAGACCCCTGTTGGCTGCAGCGAAGCTCACCGCTCACTTTCATCTATAAGTCTATAAATTTACATTATTTATTTTAATAAATCATATTTTTCTTTACTTTACACAACTATTGATGTTCAAATAAGGCTAATTTAGCTGCAAGAGCAAACAAAGCGACTGGTAAGACTGTAGATGAAGGCTGTCTGATGCAGTCACAACCAAACACTTGAGAGTCTCTTCAAACTGAAGCCTATTGCACTTTGATGGAAAGCCATTACTCTCATCCCACTGAGGCGGACTGAGGACTTATAATCAAAGAATCTGGGGTCAAGGGCTTCTGTTATTTCACAACAGGCGGCTCTTTAACAGCATCGCCTACTACATAGTGGCAAATACTGATAAAATGGAATCAAAGTGATGATGAGCCCTGTGCAGCCAGTGGTCTACTGCAGGGGCAAGCTTGACTGGTGGGGGGCAATTTTCTTTATTGTTAGAACACCAAGTTATAACAATACCATTGTTGAACATCATATAGTCTAATAACTTATTTTTATTTCTGCTAGGAAATGTTCAGGGGAAATGACAGTACTTTATCAGGTACTTGATCTGATCTGGGTAATAATATTTCTCAAAATCATCTTGGGGACCATAGTTTCTATGCTGGAGGGTGAAATTTGGCCCTTGTGTCAGACGCTGCCCTGGTCTATTGGTTAGGGCTGCTGCACATAATGGTGGTACACTGTTCTTTCCCCAGTGCTGTGGCTTTTTGTCCTGGCTCCCACAGTTTGCCGTCTCTACCCTCTCTTTGCTCCCTTTCACTCTAAACAAAAAAAAAAAGAATCCTACATAATTCTGGTGTTTAGTGGCATATCCATTTAGGATGTACAAGAAATGCTGTTGGTCTGAGTAACCACACCTTTATTATTCCTTCAAAAAATACGTGACGTGATTAATTACTGTTGTATAATTGTATAAAAGTACCAGGACGTTTAATACTCTTGTTTCAGTAAGTAACTTTGCAGGAGAAAAGTAAGTAAGCTTTCTTAACACGCAGCACATGAGCCACCTTCTGTGTTTATAGACAAAAACATCTGGAACAAATTAGGAAATAACTACAATAAATTGAAAAAGAAAAGGTAACAAAGAAAATGAATCACTGAGTTTCAAGGACACTCAAACAAGCTGTTAATATTGTAAATCAATGAGAACCTTTGTTTTGTGCTCACACATCCAGCGGGTTATAATTCAACCATAATTCAACAGACACACTCTCAGAACATCACAAACACTCTGGTCAAATGAATCTCCCGTAACAGAAGCCGGTGCATTTGTCGTCTCAAACTATCATTTAACACCAAGAAGTTTGAAAAGTGCCAGATTAATAAAGTCTAATAAAGCATTTGGGGAAATTTCATGCTTTTACCAAATGTCTTTCCAAACAAACTCAGTTCATCCCAATAATGACCAAATTCATATGATGATGACAGCAGGATTGTATTCATCAAACGAGCATCACTCAGCCAGTTCATCACTGAGACAAAGAGAAGAGCGGCAGCGAAACAATAATGTTCCTGGCGCCAAATTGTGTTTGCTGATAGCACGGCTGCTTGGCTGGCTGTTGATGGATATTACTTTCCATGCTGTTCCGCGGGCCTCGGAGTCAAGCAGTGCCTTTTGAAATGAGCAATTGTTTGATGCTGCTCTTAAACTAGTTCAGTTTGCCATCATTCATCATGTGCACGCTGTCGCAGGGAGCGCCACTGGCCCCACGTATGCCACTCACTATGAGGTTACAGCCAGAAACGCCACATCACTGTTGAGCTGTGCACCACTGACTGAATACCTCTTCTGTAACGCTCATCTGCAGCAACACTGGTTCAAGGTTATTCAGCTGCTCCATACATTTAGATAGAAATACTGGTCTGCAATATTGGTGCAATAAAGGAATGTTGTCATGCACCATATAGGCGGCTTATCCAATTCACCTTATTCAAGAAGTTGCCATGGGGGAGGCCATTTTTCTTATGTCGTCCTTCCACTGAAACTAAACCTGAGCCACGCAAACTTATTTCCTTTGAGGTTTTTTGTGAGTTATTTTGTTCATTCCCATTTTATTTTCTTCACTCTCTCACATTGACATCAATGGAAATCCCAGCTCACAGGAAGTGCTAATAAAAACAGGAAATGCTTTTACAATCAAAGTGGGCGGGGCTGAATAAGGTGGATAGGCTAGCAGGGTCTGGAGCCCAGGGGCCAGCCATAGTCAAGGGCCTGTCAGAATTAAGAAAAAAAATACAAAAAATGAGTAAGTCTCTAGCCCATTCCTGTGAGGAGTTATGCAATTAAATTTTAAAGAAATGATTCAAATGCTCAATCCAGCCACTAGGGGGCAGCCTAGTTTTGTTAAAGGGAGGAATTCCATAGAGGGCACTGACAGTGTCTTATGGCCATACCACCGTTGCTCTGCCTGATCCTGTCAGATTTCTGTACTTGGCCTGCCATACCCGGATCAGGGGCCTATATCAGATATCATTGAATTCCATATTATACTGCCATTTCTTTGTTTTACCTGTCAATCACATTATCGCTGCATCAACTGATCAATTGGCTATAACTTGTCATAGCATCATTGATAATAATACAAATTCTAGCCAATCCAAGAGCAGAGAAACTTCAGGCGTTACTTATGGTGCGAATGGAATGTCGGGGAAGAAAAAAATTAGCACAGAAGAGAAAAGCGCAAAAGGCGAAAGAGCGTCGCGAAAGAGTTGATGAGCCACATGCCTAAGCTAACAGGCTTTTTAGATAAGATAGTAAGATAGTTCTTTATTGATCTCACAATGGAGAAATTCACTTGTCACAACAGCTCTTAGGACAGGATCACACATTTTAAAACCAACAAGCTCAATAAGAGGAGGAACCGCAGACGAAGGCAGCTCCATTTTGTGGGATTTTTAGGGTTTGGGTTGGCTCTGAGGGGGGCCTACAATCCTGGGTAAGCCCCGGTGGCCCTGGCACCATGGCATTATCCCATGCAACTGGCTTAGTCAAGAAAGACCAAACTTGGCTCACAATTAAATTTAACAAGCGTTTATTTTTAGACCAATACCTTTATAGTTGCTTTTAGTCTTGGCATCTTCCTTCTCTCAAACTTTGTCTTAGTTTACTTCTGATTCTTTCATCTCCTTCAGCATTTATTTCGGTCCATTCTTTTTGAAGTCACCTCACATTTACTCTCCCCCTTTGAGCTTTTGAGCATTTACTGTAGGTTTTGAAATTTTCTCATGTTGAGCTTCTCTTCTTACTTCTTACTTACATCTGCATATTTCAGACCAACACCTATGGACTACTTTTGGGGACAGCTTTATCTGCAGCCTAAGTCAGTTTGGCTTTTTTTCTTGGTTTAAAATTGCCCTAATGGAGGTGGAAGAATTGCTCCTTCAAATGCCAGTATAGAGGAATGATTTTAAAGCTGTAACAATAATTGCACACTGTTCTTTCTTGAGGCTATTTGTGTATGAAAAATCCACTTGAGCTATTTGGGCCGCTTTATCAGCCGTCTTTGTTGTAATTGCACATGCCATTTCGCGTGTTGTAATCAATGTATTGCCCATACTTTAAGCTGCGCCTCAGTAAAGCGCTGCTGTAAGGGCTTGTGCTCATTAATACCTGCTGTTCCATGTTTTCCGTCGCTCGCTTCAAACTGTGCTTACTTTGCAGCTCCTCTACTTCCTGCGGCACATTCTCAGTCCAAACTGTCAACTCCTCACTCGCCGCCGGTGCGCATAAGTGAGTTAGAAAGGAAATTGTTTGCATAAAGGAAGAAGACTTATTGTAAGCAGTTCATTTAATTTTGACACTGCAGCTTTCGGGGATGAGCTGCGTGTGTAAAGGGCACACCTGACCTCAGCACTTTACCCAAAACTCCCAACTCACCTCATTATTATTCTCATTTTTACATTCATTCAGATGGCTTCAAAAGTACAAGACGCCATCCAATTTGGTTCACAAGAGTGGACAAATCAGGGCCAACGGCATCTTATGTTATATCCAACTCTTAAACTTAGAGACTGCAGCCAATAGTTTGGATAGTTTTGTGCAAAAGCCAGATTGATATACCATTAGCACTGTAATATCAAATTAAAACGGCTTCTGTAGCAATTGTTTGGGACGAGGACCAATTTTTAGCATTTTGGAGCATTTTTTTGCTGATTGGCCAATCATTTGTTAAAGGGACTCTACGGAAGTTAAAATGTAAAAAAGAATATATTTTCTACCCCCTACATGCTCCAGCAATGTCCCTCACTGTACTGTGAGCCCACACCTATCCCACTCAATTGCCGCTATAAGCCTGCACCGTCACTAGAAATTTGCGTGTTCGGGCCGAGGCAGCAGTCATTCACCAGCTTAACATGGAGACTGCAGTTACGCGGACGGCCAGAGGTGGCAGTCACGAGTATGAAAATGGACAACCTCCGTTGAGTCTCTTTAAATTCATTGTTAAAAATTATCACACCGTCTTACAAATCTTACCACATTGGAAACACCTTATAATAACTACATCTTATACAGCCTTAACAAATGATGAATTAACACTCAATTCATCATGAACAATGCATTGATGAAGTATGACTCATAACTACATAAGTACTACAGTAAATGAATGCTTCTAACTTCTAGTTAATAGTTCTACAGATGCTTTAGTTATTCATTTTAATTTAATACGTAATTAAAGGGACTCAACGGAGGTTGTCAATTTTCATACTCATGACTGCCACCTCTGGCCGTCTGCGTAACTGCAGTCTCCATGTTAAGCTGGTGAATGACTGCTGCCTCGGCCCGAACACGCAAATTTCTAGTGATGGTGCAGGCTTATAGCGGCAATTGAGTGGGATAGGTGTGGGCTCACAGTACAGCAGGGAACATTGCTGGGGCATGTAGGGGATGGAAAATATATTATTATGTTTTATTTTAACTTCCGTAGAGTCCCTTTAACTATGAATTAACCATTTAAAACCACATTTTAGATGCTATATTAGACTATGATTTAACCATTTATTAATGATTAGTTCATGTGTAAACAATTATAAACTTATACATCCATGCACAATTTTAGCTGTAAGCTTTTCTAAAGTGTAGACTGTTATTACATTGTCGTTGCCCCACCTCGAACCGCCACCTTATCGTGATGGAGGAGAATCTGAATGATCCTCGGAGCTCTGTTGTTTGGGGCTCTATGCTCCTGGTAAGGTCTCCCATGGCAAACAGGTCCTAGGTGATGGGTCAGACCAAGAGCGGTTCAGAAGTCCCTTATGATGAGACCATCAAGTATAAAAAAGGCTTACAGTCAGGTCAGCTAGGCTCAGTACTAAACCTACAGCATAAGCAAGGCTGCTATAGGAGCTAAAATGCTGGGGGAAGTATGGCACATTGAGCCCTATCCTCTCGTTTTCCTTACTGTATAAATTATGTTGCAATATTTAGGTCTACCTGCACATTTTCCTTCTGTTCATTGCTATTCACATTGTGTCCTCTTTTTCTCTCCCACTTCGGCGGCGAGTCCCCCGGGCTGTTGAAGATCCGAACAACTGCCATCACCGTGGGGACTGGACAGCGGCATCGGCCAAGCCCACTCCTCGTATTGCGCACAGCTGCGGGACTCTTGTCTACCCGGGGACGTTTCCCAGTTTAATGGCTGCTGCAACTCTCGCTGAACATAGCCATTGGACTCTGGTCGACCAACATTCACCACTGGCCCATCCGTCCATGGGGGTTGGACCCCTTCCAGGTTTCCTAACTTTTACCCAGGGGGTTATTGGGGTTTTTCCTCGCCGTAGAGGAAGGTCTAAGGATGGGAGATACTCTAAGCATGTTACTCTAAGTGATTTACTTATTTACGGGACATTGCATCTGGTTGAGACATTT
>OMNZ01108116.1:8043-21617 GCA_900303255.1 Lesueurigobius sanzi
TTTTGTGTAGATGACCAATAATTTAGTATAGGTATCGAAAAAGGTATCGTTCAGGTATCGGTATCGTAAACCAAGTATCGTTAAAGTACTAGTATCGAAAAAACATGAAAGGTACCCAGCCCTAGTCACTGCTCATGCGGCTGCCCCATAGATATACAATGCGTCACTCATTAACCTCTGTGCGAAACTCACATAGAAACTTAGTTCTGCAGCGTTTAAATTCACGTTAATAATAATTTTACATTATTGGACGATATCATCGTCCATCACGATGGATTCACTGTAAACATCGGCAACTGCCAATTAAGGGGACATCGCCCAACCCTAGTTCCCAACCTTTGTCTTGTGTACCCCTAGGGCCTTTTATTTATACTCCAAGTACCCCCTGCCTCGATGGTTTTGATGATTAGATAGAAAGTGAATGACTAAAACACCTATTTATCAGTAAAAAGGCTACCAAATATTCTCAAACTCTCAGTCTTTAGTGTTACATGTTTTAAATAGCTTTTCTTTGAACATAATAATCAAAAATACAATTTGATCTTATTTTGTATCTGAAATGATTCCAAGTACCCCCTTCTAAGCTCTCACGTACAACTGGTTGGGAAACACTGGTCTATAGGAGCCAACATGATAATTGAACACAATAAAAGAAAATCACTGTTGTTTCCACTTTATACTTATTCACCTAAATGTTTGGAGATGATTTGTTCAGAACAAAAAATGCATCTAAAACTTGACTCATTGACCGTATGTAGAAATGTAGAAAGCCTTTGGCGAGCTACTTTGAAAGGCCTGGTGAGCTACCGGATGGAGATCCCTGCTGTAGAGAATTCACAGAGAGAACAGTTCATGTTTAAAAGTGGGCTAAAGATAGCAGGAAGTTAGCATGTTCGGACTTCGTAAGAAACATAAGCAGCAGCAAAATGACTCAGTTACAAAAGGCAAACTACTACAGCCTTGGATTTCATCAAATTAAGTCACTATAAACCGCTTAGCCGCTATGAAATACAGCCTGAAGTCACAAAGTGTAGGCTATCACACATGGCCACTGTGTGGTGCTGTTCACCCCGAGAGGAGCAGACTCATCCCCGTCACAAGTAGTTCACATAAATGCTGGTGAGCCTAAACGTGCTCTGCATTAGGCTGAATTTACTGAGTGGTGAGCCCCACTGCTGATGTGGTTGAGCTCGTTTTAAAAACGTTTATGTCTCTGTGGATTCTCTACAGCAACAAATCTCTTCATTTATAACGGACAAACACATAAAACGAATAAAATGTTCTTTTTCAGACTTAAATGTGAAGATCTCAGTAGATGTTTCCCCATTCATCAATGGAGGCAGCCTCTGGCACCACCTAAAAGGGGGCGTTAACCTTTTCGTTGCTCCCTCTATTTTGGGGCGTCAGTCGGATCGACAAGGGGGCCACAATGCTCTGGACTTGGGAAATGGCTGGTATAGAATATTCATTACAAAATGTGGCTACGTGAGTGAGTGAGGCAAGTATCAATACCTGCTCTAATGAGAGTGTCAATGGGACAGTTGTCGTATTGATATTGTTGATAGTTATTAATAACCCTATACTCAGGAGTTCTTGCCTTTCTCTGCGTCTCTGTAGGAGCGGCTATAGGAGGAGGTGATCCCTGACAGGCTGTTGGGCCTGTTTAGGGAGCTGGAGCTGGAGGACAGGGCAGTACTGGAGTAGGACGAGGTGGATGTAGAAAGGCTGGAGGCTGAAGTCGAGGAAGGAGTCCGGTAACGCTGAGGGAGCACAGAGACCATTCAGAACAAAACATTACAATGGCAATTTTCTGCTCCTGAAAGAATCCTGTACCTCGTCAAAGCTCCGGTACTTGGACCTGTAGTCGTCCTCCTTGGTTTCTATCTCTTTCTTTTCCTCCTGCTTCTCTTTGTCTTGTTTTTCCTTTTCCTCCTTCTCCTCTTCCCGAGTCTTTGTCGAAGGACGATTCCGGCCTATTGTTTTTTCAGCTTCTTGTAGATCAGTCAGAGTCACACCCTAAAAAGTGAAAGTGGCACACAGTTGGATGTCTTATATTCATTCACATACAGCAGTGGTTACAAGTTGGCCTCGCCGGGGGCTGATTTTCCTCCTCATCGAAGGACCTGGGGGTAAAACTCTCAAAGGTGGTCTGAAGTACAGCACTACTTTGTACAAATGCTAGTGTTGTGCATCATATATGACCAACCGTAGTTTCCGAGGTAAAAGCCGCTACTTTTAGGCTTGGTTGGTGCGCTCAATAGGATTAAAGGGGGACCAAGGCATTTTTTTGGATTTCCTATGTGTAAGCATGTTCTACAATAGAACAGCCATCTTAAACAAGAGAAATTACATAAAGAGATTGAATTTATGAAGATTTTCAGGGAGTTTGGACTTGTTTACATATATGATTGCCAATGGAACAAGCTTTTTTGTTGCGTAAAAGAAGATAAATTAAGTCTTTAAAAAAGAAAAGCAACATTTAAATTGGGACAAAATAGTGGCATGGCATGAAAACAAATACTTGTTCCATTGACCAGCTTCAATTAAAAGAGTCTACAAATCTACTCAAAATCAGCGTGCATTCTTTCAATTCACTTTTCTTTTCAGAGACAATCATTATTTCCCAATGTATATGTATGAATGATTCTGAAAATGATCTTGGGGGGCCAAAGGTTCTCTGATGCAGGGCCGTAGAATTCACCAAAGAAGATCCCCAAGTCTGTGAATCGTTTCATTGACAATGGCAAGACTATTCTGACTCTGACGTTGCCAATTTAAAATGATTCACTATTGACCGTAACGCTGTCAACGACACTACAAAAAAAGTGAGGTCTGAAGAAAAGGATTCTTTAGATAAAATCAGTACATACCAGATTAAAAATGTAAAATGATGATTATTAGTAGTAGCACATTGTCTGACTTGATTAAATGGAATCAACCGCAAAAAGGAAAGAGTGAATTAGCTATTCCAACTTACTGCTGACTTTTTAAGCACTTGCAATGGTTCTGGATTCATTATTATTAAGTAAGAAGAGTCAAAAAATATGGCACTGATGCATTCTTATCCGGCAGTCCTCTTGAGTAAAAACAATTCTTAAAGAGCCTAACCTGTGTAGACCTCCTTGACTGTCGGGCTTGTCTGGAGCGAGCTTTCCTCTGGGATTCCGATTCTTCGTCTCGCACTGGGGTTAGATACGACCTGAAAGGCAAGATGTTGGGCACATTAAAATCAAGCAAAGGATGAAGGTGCCCACACACTAGAGGGTTTTACTAGAGGACTAAAGATCTGTGCACAGACCACACACACTTAAGGACAGACATGAGGACACACATACACACACATGAGGAGTGTGTGTCCAGCTTTAGTCTAACAAGGTAGATCTTTCTTTCCACGTTTTATTTCATGTGGCAAATGTTGACCGAGAGCGCTGCCAGGTTATCCTTGCGGCAGCCCGTTTCACAACTCGCTCAAAGGCCTCGGTTTTTGTTTCCCCCACACTGTTAACAAACTACCCATTGTTCGGACATTGCGGCCGCTGCACAGCTCCAATACGACTGAAATACATGCATCCTGTTACTGGTACCAACGGTCAGACTGAATATAATAATATAACTCACATTATACCATCTACTTTTAAAGGGACTCTACGGAAGTTAAAATTTAAAAAATAATATATTTTCCACCCCCTACATGCTCCAGCAATGTCCTGCGCTGTACTGTGAGCCCACACCTTTCCCACTCAATTGCCGCTATAAGCCTGCACCGTCACTCTAAAGTTGCCTCCGAGGCAGCAGTCATGCACGAGCTTAACATGGAGACTGCAGTTACGCCAGAGGTGGCAGTCACGAGTATGAAAATGGACAACCTCCATAGAGTCCCTTTAAGAAGCGCTTTCCAAATGCAGTAGCAAGTTCTCTTTTGTCTCAGAAAACTATGAAGCGTAAAGTGGAGCCTGGCCTTGAGGGAACATGTAGCCTCAGCTTCCTTCTAAGGATAAACGTCCCACGACAGGTGGCTTATGTTAGCTCTACGACTGGAGAAGGAAGAGGAAGAAGAAGAAGAGGAAGAAGAAGAAGAGGAAGAAGAAGAAGAAGAGGAGGAAGAAGAAGAGGAAGAAGAAGAAGAGGAAGAAGAAGAAGAGGAGGAAGAAGAGGAAGAGGAGGAAGAAGAAGAGGAAGAGGAGGAAGAAGAAGAGGAAGAAGAAGAAGAGGAGGAAGAAGAAGAGGAAGAAGAAAAGGAAGAAGAAGAGGAAGAAGAAGAATTCTTGACCCCACTGCGACACACAAAAGCTTTCTGTGACTAAGGTTTCTATCTCCGCAAGACGCAAAGAAAATGGATAGGTGTCAGTAGCTCCTGTTACGGGCCCCACACTGAGGCCTTTTTCGGGTCCAAAACATAGAAATCATAGAAATGCCATTAGCATAAAACCTCCAGGACCTGTCTGTTATTTGCCCGAGTGAACGTTGTAACCCCACTGTGCAGCCATATGTATCTGCCAGAGTATGAATGGTGTGTGTGCAGTGCGCACCGTCGTCGCTCGGGCCCGGTCCCGGTGCTAGTGGTGTTTACAGTAGTGGTAGATATGTTGCCTGTGGTAGTGGTCGATGTGACAGTTGTAGTAGAGCCAGTGTTTAGAGTTGGAATAACTGCAACGGACTCCTTCTCTTTGTCCTTTTCCCTCTCTGCGCTCTCCTCTGACCAGTACCTTTGAGAAAAAAAACAATTCACATGGAATAAGGTGGTAAAACAAATAAAGCATATCAGTGAGTGAGAAATGAAACATTTATTATTTACTCTTGTACAATTGAAGTTTATGTGAATTTACACTATTCTAAAAATGGATTTAGACATTTCTCGATTTCAAAACTACTTCTTTAGATGACACAAAAAAACCTTTTTCAAATAATTTTGACAAAATAAGCTGTAGATCTTATTACTATTTACTACATGAACAACAAACTTTAAAAATAAGAATAATCACCAATGATTGTATGAATCTGACTAAGTTGACACATTTTTTTCATCCATATAAAAGTAAATTCTTCATGTCCAGTAAACGTATGTATGTCCTCCGTCCCGTCCCTGAGTTCTTTCCTCATCCTTCCTTCCTCTGCTCCTCCTGGAGGTTTTACTCAGGTATCAATGATTTCACATTTTATTTCTCACACTTAGGTCTTCAAAATCCAATATTTCTCTGTCATTTTGACAGACAGGATTGTAAAGAATCTGTTGTGAGCCATTTTTATCCATCATTAATAATGTCTCATTATATACCTAGTGCTATTTGTAAGAAAACACAGATTACAGTTTCAAAAGATGACGGTGTCTTGATTTTCAAGCCTCTGTCATTGACAGAATTTTCAGTTAATGTAACCTGTGTGTTTCAGCTTCTGTCCCATTACTCTTGAGCCCATGACAAAGAGACTTTCATTTAAAAAGGAGCTGGAACTCCTGAACCATTCTTCTGGTTTGGATGTAAATCGCCTCAAATTAAAGCAGAGTCTCTACACTTTATACCAGTTGTATAACTGTAGCTTGAATAGATAAAAGAAAAAAAGGTCCCGTCTTTCATGGAGCTAACTGTACATACGGTGTATGTAATTTATGGGGATGAGTAAATATTGATCTCCATAAATGACACATATTTGTTCATGTTCTAGATTACCTGCTGGTGAGACTGGTGGAGCCAGTGCGGGCTGAGGAGGAGCCCAGACTTGAGAGCAGGCCTCGGTGGCCTGTGGGTGAGGTAACAGATGAGGTGGTGGTGGTTGTGGTTGTGGATGACGAAGTGGTCAAGTCCTCCTGCCTCCTTCCGAAGGAGCCACTATCAGCAGAACATACAGATGAGTCAACATGGTCACATGGTAATGGTATCGTAACTGGCACTTCAACAATGCCCAAATGCATGTTGGGCCATTATTGCAGTGAATAGAATTATTTTTTTCACTCTATAGAAACTCAGTTTCTGAAAGAAATGTGAAAGCAACCATATGGTTTTAGAAGATGCTAAATATACTTTGTGTGCAATATGTTTTACCATTAAAAATATGTGAGTTGTGTTATATCCAGACTCTATTTACACTACATACTGCAATAGAGAGCTGAAAATTAGCTAAAAAGTTGATGAGGCTAATATGTACAGCAGGGATCTCCAACCAGTAGCTCGCAAAGGTTTTCTACATTTCTACATACACTTTATTAGTCACATTTAAGATGTATTTTTGTTGATCTGAGCAAAATATCTCCTAATATAGCAAAGTATAAAGCAGAAATTACTGTAATTTTCTTTTATCGAGTTGAATGATCATCTTGGCAGTCCCAGAGGCCTAGCTACACGTATGAGTAGCTCGTTGCCATTTTTGTTACACAAAAGTAGCTCGCAAGGTAAAAAGGTTGGAGAGCCCTGATGTACAGGGTTTATACAGGTAGCGGCAAGTCCAATTGAATGCTTTGGCCATTTTAATGCCCAAATACTAAATGCTTAAAAACGCCACAAATCCAGTCCATATTTAATATTAATTTCCATATTCAATAGAAAATTTGATACAACGGACAACTTTTGACCAGAAACGCAGTATGATTTCTGCCAAAACTCCTGTCTAGACCCTAATAAACTTATGCTATTCTATTTAATGCTTTTTAATGACATTTAAGGCCTCATTTTTCATACAATTCCTTTAATGGCTTTCAATGCTTTTTAATGCCCCTGTATTAAACCCTGTATGTAGGAGTCCAGACTTAGGTTGAACATGACAAAGCGTATAAAGTCAAACATTAAAACATGATGAGCAGTGAGAGGAGACAGTAGAGAGATGCCCGGTGAGGCCTGTACCTGCGGTAAATGTTGTAAGACTGGTAGTAAGAGGTGGGTGGCTGCCATGGTTTAGTGCTACAGGTGTTAGGGTCCAAGCTGGAGGTGGACGAAGACTTGGCCGGCACGTCCCGCGTGCTGCCGCTCCGCCCTAGCGCTAGCGTATGAGACGTGCTGTGGTGTGGGCAGGTGGGTGGCAAGACAGGCATGTTAGCATGGTGGTGCGCACACACAAATACAGGTCAAACACACATGTGCACAAGGAGGTGGCTTCAAATCTCTACATATTAGTGCAAACTCATGTCCAGCCTTTTGACTGGGACATGTGCTCTGTATTATTGCATCATCTGGCTAAATGCAAAATATGGATGTTGTCAATAAAACTAACGTGAAACACACATTGTGAAGAGTCTTTTAGTTTTAGTGCTAGAAGGTTCTACAAACTAGATGGCAAATGTGCATTACTTGAACATTCTGTCTAAGCGTCTGCACTAAACCAAACTAAAGGATGATGGTGAAAAGAGGAAGTTGTCCCCTGAAGCTAACCTGCGCTGGTAGCTGGAGGTTCGGTTGGTGGAGGTGCTTCCTTCATTGTTCCTCAGGTCGTCATCCCAGCGTCTCCGAGTGTAGGAGCCACTGCGTATTAGGTTTGTACTAGAGTCCCTGGAGAACCACAAGCTACAATAGTACCCCAGACTTTCATCAAAATACACTAAATGTGACATACTTAGATCTCCAATTTCAAATCTCCCAATAGAGCTGCCCCAGACCAAAATAGTACAATGTAGCTTGGAGGTACACACCCCATGCAGAGCAGTGTGAACATTTCCTTGCAACACAGCAGTGAGCAGGAGCTGCTGCTCAGGCTAAAGCATGTTTGTGTTTAGGCACAGGGGGGTTTACCTGTTTTCCTTCTCATCAATATCTGAAGTACTAGCAAGCCTCCTGGGAATGGTGGGAGCCACATATGCGAGCCGGGTTCCTTTATCTTTCTCCTTGAAGAGAAACACAAACAATCGTTGTCCGAATCATCTACAAACCGGCACCACTGACACAGGCGATAATAACAGACCTTCTCTTTCTCTTTATTGTCCAGGGAGGACGACAGCCGTGGACTCGAAGCCGAGCGCATCACGCCTGACGTATCCTTTTCTCTTTGAGCTTCCTTGGTGGCTGTGATCTCCGCTAGTGCCCCATAGCTGCCAGTCTTCCTCAAACCGAGACGCCATGAGGCAGGAGATTCGTCTTTTCTCTCCTCCTCTACTTTCGTTGAGACCTTTCCAGAAGGCTGCACGACCTGGCAAGACGTGGAACAAAATTAGAATGCGCTTTTAGCTTAAGGCATAACTCAGAAAGAAATAAGGTAAATACAGTGGGTGAGGATCACAAACACATCCCTATCAAGCGAGCTTCTTTTACAAAAGTTGCAACATTTAGTAAAGAAAAACATGCTGAGTAAAGTATAAATACAAACGGGCACACCTCATATGACTAACATGCGGTTCTCAAATATCTTGGCTGTAATTTGAAAGGGAACTTTTGAATGTGGTGGTATAATTGAGAGAGAGAAAAGAGAGTTAGCCGATGACACTTGTTAAAAGAATCGGGGAGACATTAGGGGGACGTGAGCTGAGAACAGACAGGAGGTTCACCATCACCACCTAAATCAGACCACAGTGGGACATGTCGTGTTAGGTCTTAGTGCTCAGTGCATGTACGGTGACAGAACAAGGCCAGTGCACACCAAAGCCTCACCATAGGTTTTTTGGGACCGAGAGAAATGCCAGTTTTGCGCAAGCCTTGACGCCACAATGCAGGACAGCCGGGCTCCGCCACAGGCATGGGGGGAGTATTACATTCAAACTACGTTAAGGCGAGAGCCCGGGATGAAAGAGAAATGCAGCAAGAGTGAGGGACAGGGACAGAGAGAGGCCACAATGAAATAAAAGATGCAAAAGCAAAAGAAAACATACACCATGTATAGCACAGACGGAAACACAATGCTTGCCGCCACAAAGAGCAAGAAACAAAGCATTTTTTAGCAATATTCTGAAGCCAAGGAGAAAGACATTTGACAACATTTGCTCAAAGTGGTGAAAGAGAGTTCATTCACGGTGATGTGGGTTAAGGATTAAAATAAAGTCTTGTAGCAAATGAGGCCTGAGTGAGAGAGAAATGAGCTGCACACAAATCCAAAGCTTCATCAAACTGACCAATTGCAATACACCCAACATTAAAGTAGCACTGCAGATGTCAGTATCCTATTGATTTTGTGATTGTGGCTCAGAAAGTAAAACTGTATTGACAAAATACTGTGTATGGCGTTACTAGGACAGCAGATGGCAGCAGAGTCAAAGGTGAAAACACAGATGCATTCATTTCGAAACATTAGTATTGTTGGAGCTATTTGTTCTTTGTTTAATTTAGGGCTTAAGTTTAGTTATTTCCTTATTTCTTTAAGCCTAATTTTTCCTTTTTTGCTGAAGTTAATTATGTTGTATTTTGCATTTGCCAATTTCCTTTTACATTCTTTTCGCTAATTTAATTGAATAATTTACTTACTTTTTGGCTTATTGGTCACGGGGCATAGAAATCTACATAAGTGGGTCAAGGTGGGTGGGCCAGCAGGCATCATGGGCACACATTTTTTTACCAGCAACAACGGAGAGGCTGCAGGCTTGATCCACCTGTGAAGTTTGCCGTTCGTATGGAAAATAAACCAGCTCAAATGTATTTCTTGCTCAGACATTGATTATTTTTGGTCTGCGTAAAACCACGCTTGATGGTGCCTCAGTGGCCGTTTGATTTCTTTGGATTACTTTGGATTTGTTTGAGTTTACGGACAAATAGCCACTACAAGTATCTTCATCGATGTCATGCAATGGCTGCTGGGTAATTGGGAGTGGGGACGTCTCCCAATGGGCTTTAACGTTACAGGCTTTAACTGGGCTGCAGCAGGAGCTTGGGCTGTTGTTTGAGACGCGTCACACAGACATTTCTGTATTTAAATCTACAGATCAAACGCCTCATGACGCAGGTATTCAGAAATAACTTTTGCGTTATGCTTTTTGCTCTTGGTAATAGGGAGATGCTATGAGACGTTGAACACCCCTCTGAGTTAGTTCGAATTGGTACAGCCCAATGCCGCCGACAGCAACGAGGTGTCCATGTGTAAAGACGAATAAAAGGCAGGTGGTTGAAAAAACATTAGCGATAGCAACCCATGAGTACAAAGAAAACATTGATAAATAGGGCAGGGCGATGTGACCTAAAATCAATATCACGAAATAAGAAAGAAATATCATGATATATTTCACGATATAATTGACAACGGATAAAATATTTCATCATAATATTTGATCTACTCAAGCAACATACAGCCTTCAATTAATTTTATGTATAAGCACCTGCCCCTAAAACTGGTCCAGACTTCAGTCAAAATCAGCTGATTGTGCATGCTAATTACATCCACAACGATATAAAAAAATGAGGACGATATCCAAAACTCATACCGGTATTTCAATATACGATACGATATGGCCCAGCCCTATTGATAAATAAGGTATATTTTAAATTATATTACTGGCTTTGCTGACCGTAGATGCATCAGTCCCAGATACTGCAGCTCGTGTTAAAAAACAAAGTGGCATCAAGGAGGACCGATCAGACAACCTCTTGAAGTATACGGTAAACTCACTAGACTCTCAGGAGGTCGGTCTAAATGATAAAACTGATGTCCCAGCACGCCCCCGATGTCATCGAATACAACAAAAGCCAAACTACTTCTGCACTTGTAAACTGCGTTACGCAATTTTTAACCAAAAGAACATCAGCGTTATGTTCAGGCTCTTCTGTTTGTAAATGGCATAATTTGTTTTGCATGTCATACAAAATAACACTGCTGCGGGACTCCTGTCCACCCGGGGACGTTTACCAGTTTAATGGTTGCTGCAACTCTCGCTGAACATAGCTATTGGACTCTGGTCGACCAAAATTCACCACTGGCCCATCCGTCGAAGGGAGATGGATCCTTCTTCTAATTGGTTTTCCTCGAGGTTTCCTCATTTTCTTTACCATGTGGTTTTTGGGGTTTTTCCTCGCCGTAGAGGAAGGTCTAAGGATGGGGGATACTCTAAGCTTGTTACTGTGATTTACTTATTTACGGGACATTACATCTGGTTGAGACATTTCATTCGTGTGTGACTTATTTTTGATCATTATTGATGTCTGATATTGATTTGTTTTTGTCCATACCGACCTTTGAGATGACTTCTGTTATTGGGCGTTACAAAAATAAATTGATTGATTGATTAATGTATTAGTATAATAGAAGTTATAATTTGAATAATTAGGACAAAGATTTGTTAATGTGCAGGGGAGCAATGAGCTGAATCATTGGAGATCTCAACTACATAGATGTACATTTTCTAAATCGGTGTGCAATTCTGCCACATACCTTTTTCACCGGTGAAGGTGGCGTTGTCACTTGGTTGGTTGGACTTGAAGGAGATGAGACAGTAATGGTGGAAGGGGTAGTAGTTGTGCTGTTGCTCACCACAACGGAGGGTTTGCTCTTTTCTGGAAAACAAAAAATACAATCATTTATATTAATTTACAACTTCCGTCTTGGTGTGCGGATCACATTGGAAAACGCACTGTACCTGCTTCTGTTTCCGATTCCGAATCTTCCTCATCCTCTTCCTCACTGGAGCAGCTCGATTCATCCTTCTTTCCCTCCTCCTCTTCGTCCACCTTCTCCGGCTCCAAGGTCTCGATGCGCGGGGCCGTCTTCTCCGGTTCGAGAAGCACCGTTTCTTTGCTGCGCACAAAGGCGAACACACAAAAGAGGAGACTTGGTTCATATGTGAAGCCATAACAGCCTCCCCTCCACGCGGCCCACGGCTTAGCTCCACTATAATGTTATTACAGTAAGTGGGGTTAAACAGGACTTTCCAGAGCGAGTTACCTCTTCAGTGGTTTGAGCGACTGGTTGTTGTCTACCGTCGTGCTGGTTTCGATCAAAGGCGACTTATCCTTCTTCTCGCTCAACAACTGGAGTCAAAAAACACATTCACAGATCAAACTTAACTTACTCAACATAATAAAAACTAACAATGCAACAAGGTTTACCAGATTTTGCTTCTTTTGCAGTTCTTCTAGGTATCCCAGGACGTCCTCATCCACTACGTCAAAAGCAGTTTGACCCTAAGGAAAAGCATCAGTGTGATCATTTTCAAAGGAACCAAAATTGCAACATTATTGACGGCTCACCATTTTATTAATGAGGTCCATGTCGCACAGATTTTCTACTAGTATCCGACAGGCTTCCTCTTTGCCCCAGTGCGCTGCTGCATGTAGAGGAGTCCAGCCGTCGTAGTCCTTAATATTTACATCATACCCTGCTTGAATTAAAAGTCTGCGCAAAAGCGGAGGAAAAACATCAGCCTTCGTGTAATATAGATGTAAAGGAGATCGGTACATCAGCACATTCTTACTTTAAAACCTCAGCGTATCCTTTAGCAGCTGCGACATGGAGTGCTGTGCCTCCAGACTTGGCGTGTCGGACATCTTGGATCTGGCCGCTGTTGAGCCACTGCCGCGCGTCCCTCAACATGACCCGCTCCTCCTCTTTCCGAGCCGCTTCGATGTCCAACCCTGGTAGAAGGGACGACAAAAGGCACGTAACCAAGACATTCCTTGTGGGAAATCGCAAGCAAAGATTTATTGATAAATATTTGGAAATTGTTCTGATTTCTTTGTCTTTGTTTTAGAATATAAAATAAAATAGCTAAAACAGTCAAGCATGCGATTACAAAGTTTGTGCAAGGTGTCAATTGGCAATGGCAATATGAAGAAAATGTCAGATTCTCAAGGGATGTAGAACAGGAAGTAAGAATACACACTGAGACGAGTAGTTTGAGCTGAAACCGAGTACTGTGAGCTGCAGAACAGCTTGAATTTCCTTAAAAGTTGTTTGAGGCTGCTCATCCACCATCCGGACCCTGTATCACAGGGTGCCCACACTTTTTCGGCTCACGAGCTACTTTCAAAGTCAGTGAGGCCTGGAGATCTACCTATAGATTTTTATGAAGGGCATGTTTTTACCAGGATTGTTATAGTTATTTTGTTATGATTATGTACCATTTTAAAATTAAAACATTTAGAAAATTTCCTCTTCAATAAAATAAAACTACAATGTATAATACTATGGAGAGAGAACATTTTCAAATTGATAAAAGTCCACTATAGTAGATTTTTAAGAATTGCAGGCCATAAATATGTATTTATTTATAGTTTTGGCACTCTGGGTCCTCCATACACAGCACTGTCTCTCATGCAGAGCTTGCACTCCAGCGGTAACAGCTGACCGCGGGAGTGTGCGCTACAGACGCAACTAACGCCAGTATAGACCGGGATCAAAGGAAAACTGGCAAAATGCGGCCGGTGTTACACCAGTGATGGTCATTATGATCTGTTTGTAGCGCCCGCTGGTCCCTCACGCTAGAAAATATTTCCACGTGTAACCGGACGCTTGTTCCGTGCGTCAAACCATAATGCCAAATGCAAGCAGACAAAGATAGAACTCTGCGATCGACTCAATTTGCGATCGATGTAATGGGCACCCCTGCTATATCGGGATATGTATCGTATCGTGAAGTTGTGGGCAATACTCAGCCCTAGAAGTAAGGCAGGATCCGAAATGGGCAAATGTGTCCAGAAGTCTGCCTCTGTTCGCCATATGAACCGTCTGGACTAGTACTG
>OMNZ01108117.1:4519-17979 GCA_900303255.1 Lesueurigobius sanzi
CACTACATTTCCTTAAATAACTAAATAAATAAGGACACTGATCAATGAAGACTTACCCGGCGTTGCACTTTATGTTCATAGAAGCATATATTAGTGGAATAATAATCAAAAAAGTGGTTACAGTAAAAACTGTATGAATGTTAGTGTGAAATATAACACTACACGTTGTTTTCAATTAAAAAAAACATTTGCACAAAGCAAGCCTATCCACATTTCCATGTTGATTATAGTATTAAAATGATAATCCAAGGGACATTGATGAGATTAATTGTGATTAAATATGTTAATGGTTTGACAGCACTACCTCAAACACATCAACAGTAAGATTGAAATAAATGTCTTTTTCACCTGCCCTGTCCCACTTCAAAAAGATACTCTGTGCTTAAAATCCCAGTGTTATTTTGTTATTTTGTGCCGCATGGATGCATAATGCCTTTCCAATTCTCCATCACAGTAAAGGTGCCACTGTTGTCTACCCTATCCAGATGGTAAGAAGCAGTGGGCACCGGCTCGTGGTGTGAACCGCATCCAACCGCCATCAATCACAGACGAACACATGCTCTGAAAAGGTTATCATCAACTGTTTGGCGGCATTAAAACAAAAGCCCCATTTCCTCCTCAGCCAGTGTTTCCGACTTAGAATCTATTGAGCACCCTTTGACTAAGAAGGTAGCTCTTGTCCAATGTACATCCAGGTAGCTACAGCACAGTAAATAACGGAAAAGGCATGGAACACAGGCTTTAAGAAGTGCAGAAGCTTTATGGGGCTTTTGATAATACGTCAAATATCTCGGAACTATCTGCCTCGACTCTGCTTGTTCTATACTTAGCCGGTAATGCACATTTTGTTTACTGTCACTTTCAGGGCTTTTACAACCCTCGCCTGTTTGACAAACTGCCGACTGTAAACAGAGGAGTATGACTCAGCGTTGTGTTTGGTGACGGCGCAAAGCAATGAACTGAAATAAAACACGACGCTTCAAACACTTGGCGGAGGAAATAAATCTAATCAGTCCCTATGAGAATGGCAGTATAGTGTCTGCCTTTAAGCTTAATGTTTTGTTTTGTTATTTGACTGCTGCTTTTTGTGTCAGAGGATGGTGCAAGGTGATTTGTAGAATGTTTTGTCAGATGGTTTAGCTCAGTGCGCCTATTTTGGGTTCATTATGGAAACAGGAAAGCGCAGGGGAAAGTTGGAAACCTTATGGAGAGCGTGAATTATTCCCCCATGTATATCTGATAGTGCTTCGATACGGTGTACAGCTGTGTGCGCGGGGAGTGGCATTGGATTTACAAAAGAAATCAATGCATCCGCGGTTTTATCTGTGGGCAAAACTGACACCATCACATCCTTCATAACCTCTGCAACAGGAAAAGGCTTTCTATGACGAGCCAAAATCCAGGACGCTTTAAGTGAGGCACTAGACACTTTTTCCAGCGTGGTAAGGCCTCGAACCGGGACCCTGTTGATTCGGATATAGCTGGCAATAAATAGCATCGATTTTCAGACGCCGTAGTTCAGACTTAAGTTGGAAGGACGCAGTGAAGGATCCGTGCTTTGTTTCGCGGCGTCGGCTAATATTATATTCCTTGCAAACAGATATTACCTTGTTGCAGATGAGACACAAAGGTTTTGCATTCACAAATCCTGGTAAGATATGTTTCTCTCCATTCTTCTCCGAAACCCCTGTTTTCACTGTCCACTTTTCTTTTTTGTCCTTTAGATAGCGACATGTTTGTGTTCACTAGTACTGTGTAACCCACGCAAATTGCTCATAGAATTGGGGAGAGTATTGTTTCAAACAATATTTTATAATATTCATTGTTGGGGGTTATCTTAATTTTAAACTGTATGCATTCAATATCCATGCGTTAATAAATATTAGATACAGGCCTATATGGTAAATATATGGTAAATGGTCACATTTACCATATATTCACCCATTCACACTCTCATTCATACACCAATGTACGCAGACACTGGAGGCAAGGTGGGTGAAGTGTCTTGCCCAAGGACACAACGACAGTGTACACCTGTGGGGATCGAACCGCTAACCCTCCGATTACAAGACGACCCGCTCTACTACTTGCGGCACTGTCACCCCGATATATATATATATATACACAGTATATAGATCAATAAACCTGCTGGCCCGCCACATATGTGTGAAACCACCTCAACTTGCCGACCCCTGCTGTATGGGCTTTATGGAAACTATGGAAACTTACTAGAAACCCTAAAACAATTGATCCAGGAGCGTGATAGAGGCGATGCAAAGTAAAGGTACCATGCTGCACTCATACAGCCACTGAGTCACTAAAAGGTTAAAAATACACTAATATCAATGGGCCTCATTCACGAAACAAACTTACGCACAAATTTGTTCTTAAGGCCGACTTAAGAACATTTTGGGCATTCACAAAATTTGTTCTTAGCTGAAAGAGCTCTTCTGGAAGAACAAATCCTAAGAACAGTCAGGAGGACTCTTACGCACAAAAAATCATCTCTCTTTAAGAACAGTTTTGTCTTCTTAAGAACGCTTCGTGAGTCAGACTTAAGTTTTTCTTAAGTTTCTCCTAAGTTGTACTTAAGAACTTTTTCTTAAGAAAATATTCATGAATGAGGCCCAATGCTGGCCCAATGCTTTTTTTTTTTACTTAAAAAGTGCACCTTTCGTCCGTTTTTGAATAACTGATCAAACGTTTATTCCAACTCGAAAGAGACCGAGACTCTCCCTTACACTAAGACAAGAGATTTGCATAGATCCTACCCCTATCACTGAACGGGACAGTCTTATGTGGATTATCCAAGCCTTTCCTGTTGGTTTACTGGTGTTGATCTGTCATTAGCAGAGCCTCACCTGCTGCCACTGTACACCCATGAGCCCAGGATGGGTGCTCTCTTTTATTACACCCTGACATGTAGCTGCTGTCTGCGTGTGACACTGAGTCCACTGTTACAGATCACTGAACCGTACAGGACGTCCAAAAGTGGCCGTGCCAAAAGCGAAAAGTCACAAAAACACTGCAAAAACAGGTGCTTTTCCAGTCAGCCAAATGTAAAATGGATGAGGGTCCTGCCAGGATTTATCAACAGCAAAGCCCGTGGCACATCGGTGCAGATGCCACAAGGACAAAATTACTTCTGATATTTATTTTCACTTTGCAAACAGCCACATCACTTCATGCACCACTAGTATTGCAACATGTCACAAATACAAGCCCCCATTTCATCTGTGAAACCCCAAGATGAGAAGAGGAACTCAATAAAGGCCTCCATGATGCAAGCGCACTTATGATTGCCACAAGATCGGGGAGCGGAGATATCGCTAAATAAGCAATCCCCATGCTAGATGAAAAAATAATTTAATGCTCCTTTGAATCGGAGCGGACCTAACCCCAGTAGCAATAAACACTGCTTCATCCTCCACTTAGTCTCAGTAATATTCCATGCTGTATATTATCACTTGGAACAAGATTGTGTGGGTGATACAGATCTGCTTGGGTTAACAGGGAAGTAGTCATCTGCATTGGAAATTATACTTTATAATACCTTACCTGCACTGCTGATGTGATATCTTTCATAATATATTGTTTAGAAATACTAAATACTTACATCAAATATTTTATAGCACTTTTCAAGCCAGGATAGAAAGGTGGATGGGCTAATTTATGATTCATTCAACCTTAAGCGGGTCCAATAGTGTTGCTATGAATAGAAATGACATATGCATGTTGTAACATGTCCAGAAGCTCATCTAAAAACCATTACAGTGGCTGAGCTGACGGCTCATCACAGACACGACAGGTGAAACACTACCCGTGTCAATGATGCTACCGCCACCTTCGCTCAGTCCAAACGTCTGCACCAGACTCTATGAATAAAACAGTGGGCTGAGGGGAAATCCTTTACTAAAATAAACATTAGCCTCAACCGCTAACAGAGCTAGTCCCCATATTCTTCTGTTCCGCCGTTGACGCCAGGTTACATCTCAGAGACAGGAAGTTGCAGCATGCATTCATCATGTCTTCCAGGCTTCATATCTGAGTGTAACTTTGTGAAATAGCAGAGATGATGTCAGCTGGAAACAGCAGCTCTATCATGGGGTACAAGGAGTACCATAATCAGTCTCATCCACCAAAGGAACACAAGCTGCTGATAATGATAAAAGTGTCAATAGTGTAAAATTAGATTAGAGGAGCGTCCCTTTAAACGATGTGTTTACTATCTCATTTAAATGCTGACTCTGAGCCAGCAGCTTTTACTCATCAATCTTCTGAGGCAGAGAAAGAGTGCTTTCCTTTACGCCTCTCCACAACATTAAAGCCTGTTTGAATTTAATGACTCATTGTGGATTGTCTGTGGTTGCCTGCGCCTTTGATCCAGAACTGAAAGCCGCTCAATAAAAGCAATCTATAAGGTAGTCTTGGACATAAACAACATTACAGTGTACAAAATGCAGCACTCAGGGACTGTAGAGCATTAGACAGGCCAGGAGGCACATGGCTAAGATTTCACATTAGTTTTATGTCTTTATATGCAGTCGTCAGCGCACAAGTGGCACTTGATACTTTTCGTCTTGTGTCTAAACACAGTCGTAATATTAATTGACCTGCAGGCTTTATATGAAAGGAGATGAAGAATGAGGAGAGACGTTCAGCTAATTATCAAAGCTCTAACCTATATATATTTGAGGAACCCGGACTGAAAGGTAAAGGCTGTTTCATTTGCAAAGCCAAATTCAGGGGAGACACTGCAGGCAATTTTAATTTAGGTTTTGGGCCAGTTTGAAACCATGAAAACTTCCAACACAAAAGGTTCATACTGATGTCACTCAATTAATTTATTTTCTCTATTCACCAGTAGTGTCTCGCCTTAAACAATGTGGCCAAATTAGAAGCAACAGAGGCATAACACCAAGCAGGGAAGGGAGCAAGTATGCATCCACAATCTTTGGTGTTAATCCAAAAAAAGCAGCCCCAAACCAACCCCAAAAACCTCTCTTCCGTGTCTCATTACTGACCTTATAAAACTATTTTATTGCAACAGCCAAAATTGTGTTGCTAATGGAGCCACAGCCGAGGTAAAAGTTGACCTAAAAAGAATGGATTTGAAGGTGTGTTTTTCCGAGTGCAGCTTTCCAACATTGCCAACAACTTCACCTAAGGCTTGTGAGCTGTGCGTTGAATGTGAGCCATCCACAGCTATAGGCACAGACCCATGAATTAATCACAGAATAATCCCCCCCCCCCCACTTTACAACTGCTCTGCCTCTCTGTGCGCGCCCCTCTCCTCCGAAGCCCGACCGGGGACACTGCATGGCGATACCATACCACCTTCACATTCACCTTGTCAACATGTTATACTGCCTGACCCCTTGACCTTATGAAATCTATTCTTAGCATCAACCCCGTCTGCGGTGTAGCCAACAGATCTAGGCTGAGTTCCCCCTCATAAAAATTACACGACGCAAACTTGACTGGCAGAAAAGTCGTGATGAATTATGCATCGTGTGGTAAATATCGAGGTGCTTCCTGTTTAGTTGAGCGTAAGGTGCACACAAAATGCAAGCCGTCCCCCCGGGGTAGATGGGTGAATGATACAGGGATCATATAGAGGATGTGGCTCGTGTAGTATTGACGCCGGCAGCTGTAGTGTTAGGGGCATCTTTAAGCGATTTGTTCATGGCTCATTGATAATCCATATGTGTAGCACGTGGCAAAAGCAATCAAACAATGACAGATGTGCTTTGAAGAAGTTTTTTTTTAGCCATTTTGTTCTCTCTTTTGCCTCTTTTGTGCTCTCTGTCATTCTTTATTTGCATATTGATGTGGTTTTGATGCTGCATCTTTATTTATCCAGACTTGGGACACACTGGATTGTAATTCATCCAAAACCTTCTGCAATGATTTTTCTTTTTGTTTGGCTTTTATGTAGGGATGCACTGATCTGATACTGGTATTGGATATCGGAGCTCTTACCAGGGAAAATAAAATATTTGGTATCAATTCCAAATATCCAATCCTGAACCAATACTTTTACCAACTTAATCTAAGGGTGTATTAGACCTGCACTGCTTGGTCCACTTTAAACGGACCAGGGTTTGTTTTGAACACTGGTCCGGACCTTTCATGCAGGTGTGAATACAAACAAACGAATCCTGGTGCGGATCAGAAACCGGACCGAGACCCACTTTTTTAGGTGGTCTTGGTCCGCTTCCAAACTGACTCTGGTGCGGTTTGCTTCAGGTGTGAATACAAACAGTCTCGATCTGAACCAACTCCAGGATACATGCGCATTTTTGGGCTAAACAAGCCACCGTAGAAAGGCACTGTGGGAACAGACTTGGAGCAACGAGGAAACACTGTGCCTCCTGGATATTTGGGCAGATGCACACATAACCCAACTGATAGAAAAGACAAAAATGCAGCCGCGTTCAGCATGTGTAAGGAGAAAATGAAGGAGAGGGGCTTCGAGCAGTCTCCTGAACAACGGCACGTCAAAGTGAAAAAACGTATATGAAGGTACGAGACGCATTGAAGGGACTCAACGGAGGTTGTCCATTTTCATACTGCCACCTCTGGCCATGCCACCTCTGGCCATGACTGCTGCCTCGGCCCAAGGAGGCAACTTTAAAGTGACAGTGCAGGCTTATAGCAGCGAGTGGGATAGGTGTGGACTCACAGTACAGTGCGGGACATTGCTGGAGCATGTAGGGGTTGGAAAATATATTACTTTAAAAATTTTAACTTCCGTAGAGTCCCTTTAAAGAAGAGTGGGGGTTTGGGAGAGGAAAAAGACAATTGTCTCTGGTTTGACCAGCCCTAGTCATTTCTGTCCAATGGGAGCACCGATCGTCACATGTGGATGTGTTTACAAATATAGTGCACTTGCAAAAAGTACAGTATATTAACCGCACCAAACAAAAAAATAAATAAAGTCCGCTTTTGGTCACCTGAATACACCCTAAGACTTAGATTAAGTCTTAGAAGTGAATATGGTCATGTATGTATGTCTGTATGTATGTCATTGAAGTAGTTGTACACTTTGCAATACTACTTATGATCACTGCGCAAAATACTGCAGCTACTGTAGCAGCAGTATGCTAATGTTCCGATTTCAACGTGGTGAAATATGTTTCTTTGCTGCTTTCTTTTTTGTTGTTTTTCTGAAATAACGGCCTCCAAGCAAGCAGAGATTTGCAAACTGGTTTAGTGCACATTTATTACAGAACGCCTTCTGTATATATCTAGCTTCTGACTTAGTTGTAACTCCACAGTGACTTTTCAAACGGTTTTATTTTGCTTGTAAGTTCTCCATGACAATGTTCTGTCACCTTCTATGAAATACATTATTTTTATGTTTTGGGAAATTATTCAACGCCAGGAGTAATTCTGAATATTTGGATTTCGATTACTTTATTATATTCTCTCCAATGTATTTATTCTGGTTTGTAATTAGCAAAAATATGACAGCATTGTAATGTAGTGTCTTTTCTAACTGTTTTGTTTTTTCTTCTCTTTTAGCTTTAGGCTTGAGGTTATGACAAATGTATGACATGACAAATAATCCGCTGAATCAAATCGATTTGCATTTTGATTGGCCATAGATCAATTAGAAATACTTTTGATTTGTAACAGTTTCATGGAACCAGTACAAAGAGAACAAAGGGACTGAATTAGTTTGGCTTTCTTTAAATCATATCAACTTCCCACGGTTACTGACAAAATGTGGGTTGATTGGGAAATGACACAAAAACGATACAGTCTATTGGCCAGATTCAATATTTCTTCCCAGAGCAATCTTCCTGACTGGTGCTCCGTGGCACTGATCTGTGCACGTGACGGCATCACATTATTGTGAAACACCACAGTGCCCTCCCTGCTGTAGATTCACTTTATTCCAATTCTGCCTCCAACTGACTGTATCCGACATAAAGCCGGTGAATATTTTCCAGCCTCCCTGCACTCACCTGAGAGAGGGATTACTTTTTCTCTGCCAACCACCAAAGCAGCGTGGTTTGTGCCAAGTTTTTTATTGGCTTTTTTGTGCCTTGGGTTTCTAAATCAGAATACAATGCTGGAAGCCAACTAGTGCAGCTCGTTTTCATTACACTATTCTTGGAGCCAATTATAAAAAAAAAAACACTAGCGGTTTGAGCGTGCGACTGGTTGAAATTGGTATTTTGCCTGTGCATTTGTCACGGTTTAGTACAACCCAAATGTAAATATACCTATTTCCAGCGTACGGTTAAATTGAAATAGGCAGTATCTCCCTTGGCAATTTCACTGAAAAGCACAAGGAAATTCACACTTTCGTTCCCCCCGAGGTGAGTTTTGCAGCGTTTTTTGATGCTCTGGGGAGAAGAGAGATGATGCGAGTTGGGGGTCTTTAAATGCAGTTATAAAGTGTAGAGGGCCATCCATCTCTAGCAGAGGACGTACATCAGTCTAAGCTACTGCTCTGGCCAGAAGCATCGGCTCTGCTCTCCAAGAATGGCCAGAGGGAGCCTTAATGTCTCACTGTGTAAAGAGATCATGGGGCATTAAAGCTGGAAGATTAAATTATACTATTAGGTGCAGCTCTGGGATATGTAAAATATATGGATTGATGTACAAGGACCTCCATAAATGGTGTGAAAGCCTCTAAACACATTTAGGGATACACTGATGAACCCTGAAAGGCAAAATATGAGCAGTTATCATATCCATGTCTTAGACCATGCTCATCCACAAATTAGAGGCAAAGAACCTTTTATTCTGGGGTCAGTTGGTCTGGAGACAGTTTTAGAAAAGCCACACTTCAAAATGTGTGAACAGAATGATTTTTGCACAGTTAAATAGTCTTTACATCTACACATTTCAATTACGTCAGGAAATATGTGTTTCTGTTGGCGCTGTGATCATTCAGTGATGTCAGCATGAAGAGGGTTAGAGCGTGCACATGTGTAGCATCATAAAATCCAATTTCATGGTCAGCGTATGGCGTCACCATCCTCGGGCCGGAGGTCAGTGGGCGATCGATGCGTTTCATTTCCCATTTTCATAGTCTAAGAAAACTAAAATCTATTGCAGATTGCCTTAGGGTTCACAAGATCAGATGATGCAAAGAAGACTGGGTGTTATGTTCTCATTAACACATTTGATGTGAGAAAATTACAGAATTACAGATGTACAGGAGGTGAGAGCAATAGTAAAACAAGCCATATTATGGAAGAATAACAGTAGGGTTATTTTTGCAGAAACACAAAATTTGCAACAATCTATCAATACTTCGATTCTAAAGGTCGACTCAACAACAAGCTACTTTTCATTCTGGTCAGTGTGTATAGTCATTACTGAATCAGATACAAAAAGTTTACATCTAGACCATGTCAAACAAGTTCTGTGTTTTATATGCTGCAAGTAGATCAAGAATGTATTGTGTAAAACTTGTGGAGCCGTGCAGGGGTCATAAATAAGAAATGCATCAGTCTCATACATAAATCAGAGTCATACAGTGGGAGATCACTGCTGTAACAGCGCTCACATGTACAATACAAACGTGAAATAGGTTGCATTCGCATGACGCAATTTTACAAAGAGCCTACAGTTTAATGCTGAGCACCTATGACCTATTTTATGGCTAATATATCCATAATAACAGAACCTACTGCCATGAAACAAAAAAGGTTTTTTTCCTCTATGCAAACCTATGTAACACTTAGGCTAAGACAGCAAAGTCAGAACTCAATAGCTATTTTACAACAGGAGACAGTTTAAGATAAAGCTCTAAAAGTTCAGTTCTGTTTAACACAAAGAACGAAAGTGAACAGAACCGTCTGATATACAGTATTACGTAAAAGACCATTTCACCATTTCATTTTTGTCCCGATGACGCTGGCATGGGCCCACACATCCTCATGTGCTCTTGGAAAGTACAAGTATTTTTGCGCTTGTCTGTCAAAGCAGATGCACCGGCGCCACTGAGACTTGAACTCACTTGTGATCCTGTCGAAAACCACTCAAAACCTCTGCACTGACCACCTGCTCAGCTACAGCAATACGACAGCTCTGGCAATAAACGCATTTCCAAACATCAGCAGTCACTTAGCTTGATATGGAAATGCAAGTTATTTGGTTTTATAGTGGCAATTAAAAGTGGGAATTAGGGAACTCTGGTTAATTTGCTTTTTTAATGTAGCAAGCTATCAGTTTTTAGACATATGTGGATTTATGTGTGATCGTTTAGCTCCTGGCTGAGATCGAATGGCCACATTTAATGATCGCATTTATATGGAACTTTTCTACCTGCTTTAGGCACTCACTTTACTCACTTATTCATACTCCCAGACACTGGAGGCAAGGTGGTTGAAGGGTCTTGCCCAATGACATAATTCAAACCTCTAACCCTCCAGTTACAAGACTACCATTTGCTCCCTTGTCGCCCCAGATCTGTGCTGGCCATTTCAATTCATTAAAAAAAATGTTTTAATTGAAACCTATTTCCCATTTATGAGCTTTGGGAGGGGAAGTTGTATGTTTTAGGCAGTTGTGTTTGGTTTTTGCTTTAACCCAATATTAGCACATTTTGTAGGGCCAGACCAATCCAGTCACCAGCTTGACTACATGTATGTATGAGATACATTGGAAGACAGTCTGGGATTGCGCCGTTGACTGGCTCAAACTCTGGTGAAAACGCTACCAGACCAATCACAGCACGGGAGGTGGGAGTTAGCGATGCGTCATTTTCAGCTAGTCAACTACTAGTTGAGCACTGTCTTATTTTCAGTTTTCATTGAGCTGAACTTGTCCTTAAAACCACAACAACTGGCTGCTCTGATCAAAGTGTCACAGTTTTTCATCCGTGTCATGCCCAAAGCAGCGTTTTTACTTATGACACTACTAACTTATTGACTTTTGGCCATGAGTTCGTCAAACACAAGTTTCCATCACGACTGAAACAATCACATCATGGCAGATTGTCCATTTAATTGACATTAGACTTTTACAAACAAACCGTTTTCCCATTCAACGTGGAGGGACACGTTGAATGGGAACACAATGTGACTCCCAACACAAATTCCCATTTTTGTCCCAGTTTTTAATGTGGAAAATCTCAAACATTTTGCAAATACGCAATACACAAGTATGAATCATTCCCATGTCAAGTGGCAAACCTTATTGTGAGGACTCTCCCAGTAATCTCTGTGTAGGTTAAGTGGTGCTTGCTGACCATGAACATGGGACGGGAAGGTCACCCATAGATAAATGATCACTCATTTTGATAGCCCATTACACAACTAGAGTTCATTGATTGGACCTGCGAAAGAGGCGTAATCGCAATTAGCATAGGTGAAAACTACAGGGTCATAAAAAGATAGCCACTGAAATGAACAGGCACGTGCTGTGACTGTCTAGTGAGAGGGATAGGGGGATGACAGGCTTTTCTAGAGTTTTATTATGATCAGCAGAGTCCCATTCAACAACAAACTACTCAGGTATGAGCTCTTAATGCTCTTTTAGTTCACATCAATTGAAATCGCCTGAGGATATGCCAAGCAGACACTTCATCTCATCCATATCAAACATTCCCTTTTGAACCCTTCCGAATCTCATTACTCCGCCTGCTTTACCTACCCATGCGGAGAGCCTATTTTAGCCTGTCCCGTAGCAGCCGCAGCAAGTCAGATTTGCCATTGATGGTTTTGTTAGAGGACGAGTAATTGTAAGCTCAGTGCGGAGTGCTCTGATTGCCCGCGGGCTTCTTCGGGACCAATTTGTCTGGATGTCACTTGAGGGCCGGCGCTCTGAACTCAGCGTGTGGCAGCGGAGAAACGTCCTGTCGAGAAATTTGATCCCTTCCTTCTCCCTCCCCGCGTGGGTCTGCTTTGTTGACGGCCCTGCGTACTCGACAGCGTGTACTACCGCTTACCGCAACGGCGCCGATCGATAATGAGGGCCTGTTTGTACATCGCAGGCTGCTGGCACCAAGACGCATTGGATTTCAAATACACACTTCCCAATCATAGGACATTTTTCCTCATAAAACAAAGAAAGGAAGAACAGGTTTGAATTTGCAGTGTTTTACTCTACTGGAAAAAGATCCACTCATCTGTAAAAAAGTCAATAGGTTGCCGTCTGCTTAAAATTTTAGCCTCTTCAGTCAAGAGAGAGTCAACGCAACGACTGACCAAGCACTTTGCAAAGAGCTTAATTTGGCATGCCGATACAATCCTCCTATGCAATACCATTAACATTTTATAACTTTCTTTTGAGCTGAACTCTCTTTTCTTCATATAGAAAAATGTCACACAGTATGAGCATCATTTTGCCAGAAGCTACACTTCCTAAAAGAGAAATCCCATCAGAAAACAGCATCTTTATAGCACATATCACCACCTCCCGAGACTCTCCTCTCTTGAGCATTACCTTGCCGTAGCTAGAGGCCCTGGATTTGGCCAGCCGTTGCAGGACACAGTTCATTCTTCTTGTGTAATGGGGTCCTCCATTAAACATGAACCTGCAGCTACTATCATTTAGTGCCGTCGCCAACCACGCCGCCGCCGCAGATAGTGAAGGAGATAGCGATAATGTAGTTTTTAGTGGTAAGCAGACCCGGAGGACAACAATGGAGCAGCTTGAAAATCTCACTCCTTCTTATGTCCCGCAGGTGTGCGCGAGATTAGCCACAAGTGACGATAATTACTGCCGTTCCACAAATCCTCAAGGTGACACGTAAGGACAGTGCTCCTTCAAATGCAGAGTGCGTCTCACCATGGGTCTACTCTAGGGCCAGTAGAGTGGGGCAGCATTGGAAGACCGTCAACATGTGATGCAATGATGGTATAACAGACAATATGCATGTTGATTTTTGCACTATAGTTTAACCTTGAGACTTGATTCGTGCCTGGTCCAACTGATTGAAAGGGCAGCATCATCCATTAAGAAGCTGAACTCTCCCCTTCCCTCCCTCTGTTATACCAAGGGTTTGCACTGCAAAAAGTGCCCTAATAAAAACAAGGAAAAAAATCTTAAAATAAGACAAAATGTCTTGTTTTAAGCAAAAAAAAATCTGCCAATGGGGTAAGCATTTTTTCCTTGCTAAGAATTCTTATTTTAAGAATATTTTTCTTATTAAAAAACAAGTCAAAAAGACTAAATTTAAGCAAATCAACTGCTAGATTTAAGCAATATATCCTCAAAGAATTGATGAAATTCAGGAAATTATTCTTATGTGATGAAAAATTTTGCTAGATTTAAGCAAAATGTTCTAAATTATTAGAAATATTCGCAAAATCTACTCAATAAATTGTAATGTTTAAGCAAATTATGCCTAAAATGAGAATAATTTTACTTCTGGTGTGTCTTCTGGTGTGTGAAATGTATGGATATGTGCAAGCATCAGTTCTTAAATTAATTCAAATAAGAAAAAATATTCTTTCTTTAATGCTAAAGAAAATTCAAAAAGTGTATTTCTT
>OMNZ01108120.1:0-10304 GCA_900303255.1 Lesueurigobius sanzi
CTAACCTGTATTTCCGGGTTCCACAAGCGAACTCTCCATAAGTCCCTCCCTTTCCTGGCTATGTAGGCACTCAGGGGAAGCTTTGGGGAACCAAGAGCTGCTGCTGCTGCGGTGCTAAGAGTATCCACTGAGGAAGATTCTAAGATTACTCAAACACAACTCCAGCTATGTTTTTAATTAGAGAACAGCATTGTAACTCTAGTTGATTTAGCACAATAAGCCTCCTTCAATTGTGTGATTTCTGCCAGAAACTAAGGTCAGCTATGTATCATGCCTCAATATTCTGAATGACCAATGATGATCAATGGATTTCCTCTTCTCATATTCCAAGATTCCTCGATCGTGCATGTGAAAGAGTGGCTCAGAGACAGATAACTTGCAAAATATTATCGAAGCTCCAATATTTTCTTGGGTGATAGTGATGTAGTAAAATACCACGCATAGAAAATGTCTGAAGATTTATACAACACATGGTCCCCAGAGCAATAATATGCATCAAAAGGTGACAGGTCACAGATATGCGGCGCCCCTCTAAAGCACCTTTTCATCTTGACGTTTCGGATGCAGCGACAGAGCGGCAGCGATTAGGCAGGCCCTCATTGGGCGCTAGTAAATGAAAGCGGCATTTCTGGTGAGTTACATATTCAACGAGTCCCGCAACCACTTATTGAGCTAATGACCTGCTCAGACACATTATCGTCTGCCAGTCCCTTCTCTAAAAATAGCTTGTGTAAAAAAGTCGTGTCTATCTGATCCTGGGTCTTTTTCTCACCACTTTGCCCCCGCCGTATCTAGTGTAATAGACGTCGCAGAGAAAAGCTTTCAGCATTCCCCTTTTCAATTGAGCAACGTGATAAGGCAAATCAGATCAGGGTTCTTTCGAGCACCATTGGCAGCATGTTAAGTAAATTCTCCTCTTATGGAAACTCAATTTGCGCGTGCTAATCTAACTATGGCTGCTGCTCTGCGTGGAGCCGCATTGCTGCTAAAATGTTCGAGGTACATGGCCCCGTCTCCGCCTCGTGTTTAGTGTGGACTTGTTGGGGCCATTTTATATCTCGGTGACCTCAGTCTAACCTCATCTATCACTCCGGGCTGATCCAGCAGCTCTCTCTCTTGTCTTTCACCTGCTGATAAAGCCCTGTCTAGTCAAGCTCTGCTACCTAATCTGTAATCTTATCAAAGGTGAATATTGAAGAGTTCTTTTGCAAAAACAGACAAGTGCGATAGTCAAAGATCAACAATCATCATTTTCTCTTTGTGTAGCAATAGATCTATTTTAGCACATCAAAAATATTTAGTCATTTGTTATTGATCAAATTGATTCAACTTTAGTTTTATTGGTACCAGTATGGAGGTAAAAATCCTTAACAATGTTGCAAAAACGGAGATATCTGCTTTTGCAAATGAACTCATATTCATATATACAGTAAATTGCAGAACAGATGTAACATTATGTTCAAAACAAGCTTTACTTTTCATAATACATACAATTACTGTCTGCCTGTACGTTTATTCATCAAATTCCTTCACAGATGCTGCGAAACGTTGCTAAATAAAACAAAAACTATCTCAAAATCTGGAAAAAGCCTCTGACATCTGCTATTCAAAAACCATTCTGATGCATGACTGTGCCGACAATTCAACAAATAGTGGTCAGTGTTATGAGGAGCTGAGACAAAGATTACACTAAAGAAGATTAACTGAGATAAGTCATAAAACTACTCAATAATGGGAAATATTCTGAGAAGTAGATTACAAATATAGAGCATGGAGCGGCGGCGGTTCAAAGTTATGACGGGTGACGTGTGGGCTCCTTCTAATCTGCTGTTTTCATTTAGATTTGGACCTATATCTGGATTTGGCCTTTTTTCCTCATCTTATATTGTTTCTTTTTCTACTCCAGACAGACGTATTATAAATCAATCCAATAGGGCCATACCATTAATCGCAATGAAATCAAAATTTGAACAGTTGTTCTACAATTCTTTTCCTTTACAAAAAATACAATATCTCAGCTCCAAAGAGTCTAACACTGGAAAGAAGAATCTAAAAATAGATTACATTTTCTTGAAATTGCAGTATTTGAGCTTAATTTGAGTAGGTAAGCAAAATGATTTGCCAATGGAGTGCTTTTGTACCTTCTTTTTGCACCTAAAAGGAGTAAAAAAAAAAATTAAATATCCTGTTTAAGTCTGTGTAGGTTCTCAGTCGTACAGGAGTTGGCCAAGTTTCTTCAGTCTTCATCTGTACTCTGTAGTTGAAGTGTCGGACGTTTCGATCTTAGTCCAAAGATCTTCCTCAGCGAATAAAGACTTAAACATGTTCGTGGACCTTTTAAGAACAAACCAGAAGGAGGCGTTAACCTCTAAGTCCCTCCTCTCTCGGTACTAAAGGTTGGAAAACATCTTAGCCTATTCATACTTTAGTAAGATCGAAACGTCCGACTCTTCCACTACAGAGTACAGATGAAGACTGAAGGATCTTGGCCTACGATATCCTGTTTAAGGTTTAGACCTCTACCAACATGTTCTGAAATGCATTGGTTTTAGCAGCTCCATCAGTTCACCAACTGAAAAACCTGTCAAAAAATTAGGCTTATACAAAACCGTGCAGCCTACAATCTGTCCTCCATGTTTCCAAATTCCTCATTTTGAACATTTCTTCCTCCACCGAATCCTACCCCTACTTGCCTATTCCTCAAATCTCTGCTTCCTCCCTCCTCTCCCTCGCCTCTTTAACCTTCCCTCCCTCTGCACTACTTCCTCCGTGGCACCCTATCATTCATCTCCTTGTCTTTTCGGCACACTCTAACCCCGGCTTGTATCTTCCAAATCCTCTCCCTCTCCCCAGCTGCCCGCCACCGGCTGCTCCAGCTGTTGTTGGTCCATTGACACAGTTCAAACAAAAGGGCTTAGAGCATCCTACAGCTGTGAATTTCCAGCGAGCGAGCCAAAGCAGATAGGCGGAGGGATGCAGCGGTGCACCGGGCGCGTCCGGGCATGCAGATCTAATAGCAGTTAACTCCGGTGAACGCGCTCATTTCCTGTGTGTGGAAAAGGGAGTCTTCCGTATAGACTTGGCAGCGGCACCGCGGAGGCTTAATGAAATGATTGCAGCTTAAATACAGCAAGATGTTTACTCATGATCTAAACGGACTATTACAGGGTAAGCCACAGTGAGGAAAAGAGCTGTACATAGAATAAAATCAAACAGATTTGCTCTTTTGAGTTGACACTGTAAAAAAACGCCTGTACATTTTATCGTTAGCTGCCATAAAAACGACAGAAATTCCCTTTCAAAGTTGAAATGGTGTATTACTGTATGAACCTTAGCATTTTTCTGTAAATTATACAAAAGTATTCTTTAAATTTTACAGTTAAAGTGATGAGTCCGGAAGTCTAAATGTAATACAAAGTAAGTCTAATAATATTTATTATTATATTTTTTCAAATGTCCCTCCTTTTCTGATATCAGCAACTAATCATAGTCCCTCTAGGCCAGGGGTCTCTCACATTTTTCACCCCGTGAGCTACTTTTGCGTAACAAAAAACACCTTCATCTTGGACGGCCACGATGATAGATGATAATTCAACACAATAAAAGAAAGTAACTGTAGTTTTCTCTTCATATTTTGCTATATTATTCACCTAAATGTTTGGAGATGTTTTGTTCAGAAGAATAATATGCATCTACAATTTGACTCATCAAGTGTATATAGATTAGAAATGAAAAAGACTTTGGCGAATTACAGGAAGGGAGGGGGAAGAGCTAGATCTGTTATGTTTTTTAAAGTGTCCCTCTTTCTCTCTTATTTTTGATCACTTCCAGACCATCACTATAACTTCCAGACTTTCACTTTAAAGGTACACTGTGTAACATTTTGGATGACACTGTTGGTCACAATACAAAACATGCTCCTCATGACCAGCTAGACCTGCTATTTTTGCAGTGGACAATCAAATAATGGATGGATAGATGCTTGTATTTTATTCTAATTATTAATGTTCTGCAGTGTACCTTGAAATTTGGTGGAAGCACAATATTACTGAAGAGTTACAGAGAATCACAGTCAAAGTTGCCCGTTTTTAGTCGTAATTTTGCCAGAATATGTTATTGTTAACTGTGAAAAACTGGCAACTGCAGCTGCCAGCGATACAACGTAATTTAGACATTTTCTCTTTTTACAGTGTACTACCAAGCATCCTTTTTGCTAGCCCTAATTAGGCGACAAAAATAGTCCCTTTTGAAAGTGCGCTGTTCGGGACACTGCGGATGAAGCCAGATGAAAAGTCTGAGCGCTCATTATGAACTAAGATTAACGATGCTGAATGAATCAAAAGGCTAAAATTAACCTGGAATATTGAATTAACAACCGCCAGCACCCGTACTACACTGAAAAAGTACTATGGTAGTGTATATGTGAAGCTGCCCAATGCTGTGGAAGCCTTATGTCGCCAATCCCCGAAAAGCAATCAAGTAAAACCACAACAAACACTGCAGTTAGAGTAGAAAGTACACAACAAAATGATCAATTAGTTGAGATTTCAGCCACCATCACTGCTGTCACCCCAATCTGCCAGTGAGTGAGTATTATTGTGTTACTCTCCCTGTCTGGCACCGGCTCAGAATAGCACCGCATTATGAAGCTTAGGGGATTGGTTTAGATTGCCAATTATATTCAAACAGAAAGATGACATGACTTTTTACTTCCGAGGTCGGTAACGTAAATGATCTCCCTCTTGTTGCATGGCGCGTTGCATATTGATCTGTCATAGCTTTCTAGGTTGCTTACCCTGATGCGAAAAAAAGAAAAAAAAAACTATCCCCTTCCCTCACTGTTGCTGCTGCAGTCTAGTATTACTCTGGGTTTGAGGGTGATGACAACATGATAGGGCTCAATGACTGGATAACTCCACTGTAAGACTAAATCGTAATATACTGTAGATATCAATCAAAAAAAGCATTTAAAATTTGACTTAGTAATATATTTTGACTTTGTTTGCTATAGACAGGAGCAACCAAACGTTAACGCCCCCTTTTCGGTGACAGCGGAGGCTCCGTCCATTGAGATTAATGGGGAAACATCGACTGAGATCTTCACATTTACGTCTGAAAGGTAACAATTTATGCGTTTTGTATATTTGTCTGATATAAGAGGTAAACAAATCACCGTTCATAGTGGCTTAATTTGATCAAATTGGATCAAATCCCAGATCAAATTCAAAAGCCCATATAATTGTGAGAAATTTTGCAGCTTCTTATATTTCAATATTGCTTAGTTTTTGACCTATGAACGGCTAAACACTATATACTGAAGTCCGAACATGCTAACTCCCTGCTAACTTTAGCCACTTTAAAACATCAACTGTCCGCTCTGTGAATCTTCTACAGCAAAAAAATCTCTTGATTTGCTTACCTCTTATATCAGACAAATATACAAATATATTTCAGATGTAAATGTGAAGATCTCAGTCGATGTTTCCCCATTAATCTCAATGGGCCTCATTCATGAATATTTTCTTAAGAAAAAGTTCTTAAGTACAACTTAGGAGAAACTTAAGAAAAACGGATTCACGGAGTGTTCTTAAGAAGATGATTTTTCCTGTGCGTAAGAGTCCCCCTGTCTGTTCTTAGGATTTGTTCTTCCAGAAGAGCTCTTTCAGCTAAGAACAAATTTTGTGAATGCCCAAAATGTTCTTAAGTATGCCTTAAGAACAAATTTGTGCGTAAGATTGTTTTGTGAATGAGGCCCAATGGACGCAGCCTCTGGTGTCACCGAGAAGGGGGCGTTAACCTTTTGGTTGCTCCTGTCTATGTCATTCGAGGTTAATTCACCAATCTATGCTGTATTTAATTAAGAATTCAATTAAATATCATTATTTTTCTATTTTCTGTCGTGAAATCATCTTGGGACCCGCAGCTCAGTGCTCGCGGCCCCCTGGCTTTGGAAATCCCTGATCTAGACCGCTGCAAAGAAGCTCTAATACACATCTGATTCGGTTTTTGCACTTAAATTAAGACAAACATATCTGATTTGACTCAAACTTTGACTTCATTTACTAAAGGTAAGATTGTTGGAAAGAAAGTTGTTCAAATCAAGCACAAATTGACATCATGAGCTGTTTTTCCTTGGCCTTGTCTCGTCTGTGTCTCGTTAACAGTGATATTGTTGTATTTTAACATGCGATGGCAAATAAAGGAATAATAAATGGACTCATTTCAAGACTCATTTATAGATCCTTTTCACTTATTCGCAGTGCACTCTCCGTAGCAAACACACAACCCGTCCCCTCCTGTCCGTCTCTCACGCATGGAGCTCTCTCCCATATAACCCCCGTCAGCCGGCCCGCCGCCGACTGTGAGGGTCTCTGATTACCTGTTCCCTGAAACAACACAGATGGTCAGGCCCGACACAGATTGATGGGCCGACACGCCGGCTTTATTGGCTGGGAGCGCGGGTAATGGCAGCCGTAGCTCAGGTGGCCAAACGCACACCGGTTATTGTTCCCTATCAGGCTGATGTAATAAGCCCGGCCGAGGATGACATGTTTTGTTTTTCTCACCTTGTCCCCGCCCCCCCTCCTCCATCCACCAAACCCCCCCCCCCCCCCCCCCCCCGCCGTCCCGTCCGTCGTTACCTGCCGCGCTTTACCGTCCCGGTACGTGGTTTCCGGTCTCGCGAGGGCGTCTCCATGACAACCGGGGCCCGTGGAAAGAATAGAGGGTTTCCTTTTGGGATGAGCCGAGTGTGAAATTCGCTGCGGTTTTTTGGGGCCAGTGCGAAGTGTGAAGATAATACAGTAACATACATTTGTTCTGGCCGTCTTATTTTGGTACAAAGTCTGGTGATCGTGCTTTTCATTTACAAAGCGAGGGGTGGAAATCTGCACCGGAGAACGGAATCACAAAAACATAAATAGGCCTTGTATTACTGCTACTGTACTGAAGAATACAGCTACAAAAGAACTGCTTTCTTTGGTTTATTAGTACAATTATTGCACTTTTGACAAATAATGATTCTAATTAGATGTATATATGGCAACTGGAAGTATTTTAGCTGATTTGATATGCCTTCTGTACATAGCTTTATATACATTTACACATTATTTGTTAGCGGTAAGGCTGCACTGCGAAAAGCACATTTCTAGATTAGTTTAAATTACTCAAATTCAGAATATTTATCTAATTTTGAGATGTTTTCACGAGTTAAGATTCAGCCGCTTATTTGACTAAGATTATTTTCACTTGTTCTGGGGTGTTTCTAACTTTCTTCTTAGAAAATGAGTCACTTTTATTTTCTTATTTCAAGCTAGATTACCTTAGAATCAGTCAGAAATGTCACGTGACAAGCCAAATAATCAAGATGACAGAAGTAAAAATCAATCAATCTTTACAAGAATCTCATACAAGAATGTAACACAAAGCGTCTTACAACTCAGAACCACCCCCCCCCATTCAACCCCCTGGCCCCTATGAATATTCACCCACAAAGAGGCATACCCCTTCACGCACCCCTCGACTCTCACAAGTATAAGCATTACACCATGGTTTGTAAGTGTTTTTATTGTTGAAATCTGTCCTGTGATATATCCTCTGAATTGTATTGTTTTGCGCCGCTGTCTTGGCCAGGACTCCTTTGAAAAAGAGATTAGTAATCTCAATGGGACTTTCCATTTCCTGGTTCCTAAATCTATTTTTAGTTTTTGCAGTGTATATACTAAGATTTTACGTAAACACCACACTATTTAAAACCATTAGATGAACAGAGGACGCAAATATATATTTGAAATTCCTTTCTTTTGCTGGAAAGGATAGTGGAGCTGTCCGTGGTGCTGAAAGTCTCACCGCTCAAGTATTCACAGTCTGCCCTGAGTTACTTGGACAACTTTCGGCGCCAGTTTGCGGTAGGTGAAAGTTTGCTCTGGCATCAGTCACGTCAGGGGAGGGGCCGGCTCCTGTTTCCCGATGACCCCGGGCGCGGTAGGCAAATGACACTTAGCAAACACAATGTACACCCACAGGGCAGGGTTGCACACACATCCAAAAGAACAGAAACGCATAAAAACATGGCAGATGGCAAAGCATCATGGGGGAGATTGGCACTTAGTTCCTCGCTTCCCATTCTCGACACACAGCCCACAGACACACACACACACACACACACAAACACACACCCAGGATCAGAAGCACAGGATGAAGCGCGGCTTACTGCAGGCATGAGCCGCGCCGCCCCGGTTACATTTTTAGCCGTGGAAATCAAATATCTGAAGCTTTCCTCCTAACAAGGAAACACACCTGTCACTCAAATCTCAGTGACGCACCGCCCTGAATTTCAATGAGCGCGGAGACTTGGGTTCTTGTGTAAGACTTGGCTTTGGCGCAGGGTGCCGGAGCCGGGGCTGTGCTGCCGATGCCCCACAGCGCGAACGGGCGAGAAGCACTGACAACAGCAACATTCATGACCGCACACTATTTCGCTCACGAGAATATGGAGACGCGGATAAAGATAGCAGCGGAGTTTGAAAAGGTGCTGGGAGCCAAATGAGTCATGCAAACAGCAGGGAGGTAATCTTACACCTCGACTGTCAACCGCCTCTGATCTTCATGCAGTAGTAAATATAGCAACTGCTCATTATCAGTGAATCTCATTATTCTACTACAATTCATCAGGTAAATTGAACTACTTGTGACCAGATTTGATTTAGATAGAGAAGTAACTACAGTGTTAGCAGCTTTTAGACAAAATAGACCCGGATGCTGCTGTCTGCAAAAGATCCCAGCCATTTGCGATTTAATTTACAATTAATTGTGCAGCCACATTAGACAAAACTGCCTTCCAAATGCTGGTAATACAATATAATGGTGTCGCATTCAGACAATCAGGATTTCCTTACACGCTGGACATACTCTTCATCAGAAAACTTGATATCTGCTGCAATGAAAGGCTGTTCATTCATTATCAGAACTACAAATGAATGATTCGTCATATTCAAAGTTAGCTTTAGTGTCAACTTCATCACATATTTGCATAATTTATACAACGAAAACAAATGGTGTAAATGATGTGACGCAGTTTATGGTTTGTGAACGCAGGTGCAGGCAGAGGGAGAAACAAGTAGCTTGCTCTTTTTTTTAATCATTCATTTTCGGTGCAGCCCGATTTCATATATGCCGGTCTACTCCCTACATTCATACAGCGACACTGCACTTATTCTCACTCCGGTAATTGCCATTTTGCTTAAGGTCACATTTTATTTCCTTTCAAACCTACAGCCCAGCGGGAAAAGTACAACTACTGTATCTCCTCACATAAAAGGGATCGTTTAAGTTTAATCCCTATGTTTTTTTGACAAATTTGACCTGCCTCAATAACCTCCAAACTCTACTCCTGACCTCCGTTTCGATTCCTGTTCCCACTTTTCTCGACTAACAGCCCAACAATGACGACGGAACCATGCGCCCACGCGTCTCCAAGGTCAGGCCGACTGAAGCTGCAGCACGCTCGCGCCGCAACAGATGGACAAGCCGCTGCTAAGAAGGAAATGTACCAGCGACGCCATAAAAGTACATATGAGGCAGATTATCGGAGGGCGGGAGGAGGTTGATGTGGGAAGGTGTTTATGGGCTGGAGTAGAAGTAAATCTGCGGAAGTGATGAGTTTGTGAGGCTTTGGGTAACGGCGTCATCTTCATATCGGAATGCCGTGGTAAATGAAGCCGGCGTACGCAGTAATGCTCGGTGATTGATTGGTATAAAAGAGGGTTAGCCGCTCTGGGCTGCTGCTGTCTGGTTTAAGGGGATATTATGAAGAGTTTATTTGCAAAAACAGATAAGTGCCATTGACAAAAATCAACATATGCTTGTCGTTTTCTCTTTTTGTAGATGAGATTTTAATGACCAGATCTATTTTAGTGCATCAGGAATATGAAGTCACTTGTTATTGATCAAATTAATTCACCTTTAACTTTACTGGTGCTACCTGTAGAGGACGGAGATACAAATTTAAAACAACTTAGCAAAAAATTCAAAACGGAGATATCTGCTTCGGCAAACAAACTCTTCATATGCTTTTTAGGTTATATTGCACGTTCAACTTCAAGAACATGAATAAAAAACTTCCAGTTCTCTATAGAGGAAAAAAATGGTTCTATTTTGGTTTCATCTTTCAAAGCATTCAGCATTAAATATTTATTCTGACTTGGAAGTTTTTGCAAGTAGCTTTAAATATGTAGCATTATCTTATGTAAATCAACACATGACTTGGTGTGTGTGTGTGTGTGTGTGTGTGTGTGTGTGTGTGT
>OMNZ01108121.1:6718-47001 GCA_900303255.1 Lesueurigobius sanzi
TTTTGTGGTGGCTTGTTTTTTGGCCAAGCAGTGTATTTCCTGACTAAAATTAGACTAAAACTTAAATAAAAGTAGTTAATGAGACTAAAACTTAGGGTGACCAGATTTACCAAATTACAAACTGGGACACAAATTTAAAATCTTAAAAGTATTTTTCCCATGCTGACTGTCAAAGGTCCTATATGTGATACTTTTCCATGTCGTGGAATGAATCAGAATCAGAATCGGAATAGAATTTATTGCCATTGTCAATGAAGGATTCACAGACTAGGAATTTTATTTGGTGTGCTAGTGCAACATGAAACATAAACTTGTAATAATGATAAATAATAGACTATGGGGGAAAAAAGGATATACAATAAAATTTAAATATGAAATAGTTGTATCCTCAGTAAATTGTAAAAGTAGATATTTGTGAAAGCTTTTTTCACTCAAGAACTAGCAGCCAAGTTTTTGATTTGTTAGTGTTATTAGTACAAAAAAAAACAATGAAAGTAAAAAAAAATCAGGTATAGGACCTTTAATATATAATCAATCAATGGAGATTTTTAATTGGTTTATACTTTGTAATTGGCATGTACATGGTCCATGGTCATTTTCAAGTAAAATGTGTTGCTTTGGGATCAAAATTGGCCAAAACTGGGACACCTGGGACAGATGTGGTGTGAAACTGGGACAAAACCATGATTTTGGAGAAAGTCATGGGTACATGGGACAAAGGCCTTAAAAATGGGACTGTCCCGGGTAACCTGGGACATCTGGTCACCCTACTAAAACTACGATTAAAAAGTTGAAATATTTTTTTAATTGTTATTTTATTTTATATTTTGTTGATATTAGCTACAAATATTGGTTCAGTTGAATAAATCTGTAAAAATTCAAGTTTTGCCTTGTACAAGACTGGAGAGTTTGGAGTCTGTAGGAGATACTGAAGTGGAGATGTCCTCGCCACAATGTGAGATAAATGCATTTGAGAAAATAGATATCTCCGTTTTGAATTTAGTTTTAGATTGTTATCACCGTGCTCTACAAGTTGAAGTTGAATCAATTTGATCAATAACAAGTGTAGTATTTCTGGCTCACTAAAATACAGTAGATCTGGACAATACAAACACAGCTAAACAAAGATGAACTTACAAGCGTGTGTTGATGTTTGTCAGCGGCACTCTTCATTTTGAGAAAATGATCATTGAATTTCCCGTAGTTCTATGGGGAACCATTGAATCAGCGCAATAAGTGAACACCTTATTGTAAAGAGTAGGTCATTTATTTGTTTCCAGGGGAAAGTTTATATATTAAGAGAGCAAACTGGCCCAAAACTTGAACATTTTCAAAGTGTCTTGCCTTGAGGACTAAACCATGGCCTAAAATAGGGCTAAACTACATCTGAAATAGTTCTAAAACCCAAAAGATGCATGACTAAAATTCTCTCTAAATTAAACATGGACCTGCAAAGGGACCTAAACACACATTTTAAGGCATTTAACAACTAGTGTCTAATAGAATATGAATGCATTTCTACAACATTAATATCTCAAATAACGGGAAACATCATTGTGAATAAAATTGTCATAATATACTTGATTTTATACAACAAAAAGCCCATTACTATCATTTCACCACAGATTGTCAGTGAGCCTGCTCCACTGTCTGTGTATCTGACCATTATCATCTTTAGTCCATTATCAGCCCGCCCCGAGGAGACATCTACAACAATGAACTAATTGTTGCGATGTTCATGACGTGCTCTGTGTGTGGCTTCAGCCCTTTCAGATTTCCCCGACAGCGTTCTCAAAGAGCTGCAGTTTCCGATCACTTAGCCCCTGCCAAACACAATAGTGATTTAAATTAAAGGGGAAAGAGTAAACTTAAAATAAATAGGACTGGAATAGTGACACAAAGAAAGAATGCATACTATTATATTGGGTTTCAAAAAGCATTTTCCATTTATATTTATCAAAACAGATTCCTTTTGCTAATTCTGGCGCCGGAATAAGCTTAGTATAATAAACAGTGCTAAATAACGGAGCTGGAGCACTTGAGAATGAGGTTGTACAGGAGACGTGCAGTCAGTGAACAAATGTGTCTCTGTCACTGTGTTAACACTGAAGACAATAAACTACTTTAGGAATTAATGTTTAAAATCCATTGTAAGTCCATGTCATATGTTTTCTCATGCAGAGAATAGAACAGCTCTTCTTGTGTACATCTCTGACTAGAGGTGAGCAATATATCGTCCCTTGGTGGCCCACATTGCCAGAGATGATACTTTTCTCTGCAAGTTTAACAATTCTATACAATTAAAACTTCAAAAGTAACATTTTATTGTGAGACAGAGCTTGCATTAAGGTTTAAGACCAAATACATGTGTGGGGAAAGCTTTCTTAAATTAACCCAGTTGAATGTTTGAGAGAAACTGGAAAGTGCTCTGGAACGGCTGTACCACAAAAGTATAGTTTTTCGGCGAAGGTGCTCTTTGGCGTTTGGGGAACAGCAACTTAAGAGAAAAAAAACAAAGACCCAAGGCACTCCTCCCACACTACAATTCTCTACTCACATTTTAAAACATGTTGCTGGTTTTCTTCCAGTTTAAGTTTCTGGTACAAAACCCTTAAAACAATTCCTGGAGCATCATAGAAGCCACTGTGATGGAAAGTAAAGGTGCCATGCTGCACAATATTTTTCACTTAAAAAGCCCCTTTTACATATACTTCATTCATATTCAAGACAATTATCTTTTTGACGATGCAGCAATCTAAATGAATATACTGTATTTACCAGCACATTTTACATACTTTTGATGGATTGTAAAAATACCGCTTGATCTTCGTGATCAAGAAAGTACCCCTCAATTTTTGTTCATATCACCCTCTCGTATCTCTGACATGTTATAGCTGTAAGAACCATCTCTGAGGATCACAGGGACTGGTCTCCTGCTGGTCCCAGAATCAGGACTAAACATGGTGAGGCTGCGTTTCAGTCTGCCAGAAGATGTGGCAGGCCTCTTCTTTCCCATTTTGTCTGTCTAGTTAAAGGATACACCAGATTTTTTTATTACAAATAATGAAAGAGTGAGTGACTGAGTAAATTAAATTGATAGCTCATTATTAACGCTCACACATTTGTAAAATCCAATTTCTCCATCCTTTAAACTGATGAAATTGACACAAATGCTTTCGATGCACAGTATTATTTCCACAGAGTTTACAATATACTAAAGGAGGGCAAAACCAAATTCATTCCACTACTAGGAAAAAATCCAGTATAGGGCCTTTAAGAATCACCATTCCTTGGGCAGCACATTGTTAAACTTCAGACAGTCCTCTTCCCCTGTGCTGGGCTGTGCTATTGTTGATATCGCCATGCACTTGACCATTAAATAAAGAACAGCTCCTAATTGGTCCCTGCACACTTCATCTCCATGGCGACAGTCCCTTGTTGTTCAGGCCTGAAGTGAGAGCCGTGGAGGTAATGGATGTGAATGTAAATAACAGTGAGAACAATGTGCAGCCAGAGCAACTCAAACGAACTAGATACTTTTGTCCTAATGCAAAATGTACAGTTGATTTGAAGAAACATTGTACAAGTCACACTATATTATCATACTATATTTGCCTTAATGTTTACAGATTGTGTTCAGTGTATTCATAGCTTGATCTGTTGGTGCAAAAAGGACAAAGCATCGATACAGTAAATGTAGCTCGACACATGAGTTGTTTCACCAAAACATAAATCGAATGTGACACACTCAGCTTGTGTAAAAAAGTCTTTGGGGAACTCCTTGGCAAAGACTTGGGAGAGCGCTGTATAAATGTGTATTAATTTTGGCGTTCCTGTGTTTGTAGAGAAAGTCCCCTCTTGTGACCAGGAGAGACAGAGCGCCCTGGACGAGTCGCGGCTGAACCCTCGCGAGGCCGTCTTCATCCCGGACTGCGGACCCGGGGGACTGTACCAACCAGTGCAGTGCCACCAGTCCACAGGCTACTGCTGGTGCGTACTGGTCGACACGGGGCGGCCCATCCCAGGCACCTCCACCAGGTCAGACTTCAGTTCATACCTTGTACTTGCTATTTTGAGAGGCGGCCCGGGGATAGATTACTAGGTAGCGAGGGGGAAGGAAGCCTGTTATAGAATTCATAATTTAAAAAATATATATTTTTAAATGTTTTCTGGCAAACTATAAACATATTTAGGACATACAAATAAAGTCAACTCAAGATCGGATATTTATGAATGTTTTGCCACAAATCCGCTAGAAATGAAGAACTGGAACTCAAAGCTAGCCATTAGCATGTAGCATGAAGCTTAGCATTATGGTTAGCATTCCCTGTTATATGCTCGCTATCTCTCTGCAGATCACGTCACTGTGGTGCTTGGGTCACGTGATCAGCAGCCAGGAAAGTAGTGAGGAGAAATGTGTCCGAATTGCCAATAAAATGAGTCCACTATATAGTCTACTATACAGTGCGGGACTATATAGTAAATGAGTGGTTAGGGGTTAGGGTGGACATTCGGACACGGCCTAAGCTTTGCAGAACTGTGTGTGTGGTATCAGTTATCCCGTCAATTTGATCAATACCCAGTTTTGTAACTTTCACTTCCTTCTCTGCAAAAAGAAAAAAATCAGGCTAAGATTTCAAAGTTGTGGATCAACAATAGATAAGTCTATTCTAAGTTGCTTCACGGCTAGATCTAATTTCCCAATCAAATTACATTATGCCCATTCATGATTTCAATTTGGCAGCACTTTACACAACCGTGAAAACCAAATGATAGTTCAGTTTCACTTTGATTCAAACCAGAATCCAAACAAGAATGTCCTGTTGACTTTATCATTGTGTGAGAGCGGCCAGGACAACTCGCTCGTTCCAGTTTTGGAGGCTCTGTTCATCCTCACTTCATGTATTTTATCAAGGCTTTATGATGATTTAATTATTGGACATGATTGTTATAGGTACCAGACTCCGGAGTGCGACAACGCAGCGCGCTCTCGGATCTCAGACATCGAGGACCCGTTCCAAGGCAGAGAGATCACAGGTAGAGGTAGCGTTTTATTTACAGTATTTTATGAAGGATGAGTGGGGGGATGGTGCTTTTGTCAAGAGCTTGCATGCCCACCATCCGAAGATCTGATTGTGCAACAAAAAAGCAACAAAATGGTATTGTTATTCAAGAATGGGTTGTTTGGTATGCGTCTGTAAAGCTGTGGTTCTTAAATGGTGGGTCAGCAGAATCCATAAGCGACACATTAAGAACTGGGGTATATAACCTTTTGATCAGGGTTTCTGTTGTCATTATTATTTAAAAAGAAACACAGATTTTTCACAATAAATGGCTTCACACAACCACTAACCTAACCATGAGTTGAGTTGTGTTATCATTCATATTCTCTGACAATGGCCAAAAAATCTAAAATTCTGGCCGGGTATGTGAACTTATTTTATGTTTATACAATTTGTAGTATTAGTTGCCACAAAATATCAAGTAAATTCAGTCAACTTAACCTAATAGTGCTAGTAATATTAATAATATTGCATGGCTTTATGGACATTTTAGTAAATGTACAAAGAACTCAAAATTCTTCAGTCTTTATCTGTACTCTGTAGTTGAAGTGTAGGACGTTTCGATCTTAGTCCAAAGATCTTCCTCAGCGAATAAAGACGTGAACACGCTTGTGGGCCTCTTAAGAGCAAACCAGAAGGAGGAGTTAACCTCTAAGTCCCTCCTTTCTTGGTGCTAAAGGTTGGAAAACATCTTAGCCTATTGATACTTAATAGGGCTCATTACCTCCCTATTGTCGCACCCTGGGCTTAGTTCTAAGGTTGTTGACTTAAGCTCATATAGTTAATTCAGGAGTCCTATTTGCATTAATCTATGTTGCTCATTACTATTTATTAGACAACAAAAATATCTAGACATTCATATATACAGTAATTACTTAATTATTTTTTGTCTGAATCAAAGTCAGCAAAATTATGTTATTAACAAAATACATTAGTCGACAAACTTAACACTACAAGTTGGTTCCAGTCCAGTCCAGTATTAGTCGTGTCGGTCCACGGTGTTCAAGTCCAGGCTGTAACTCTTATTTAAGTCCCATCTGGTGAGTTTACAGAGTGGAGCATGACTCCTGACTGAGAGGCAGATGTGCCGCGGTTTACTGAAGGCGCGAGGAGAGAGGGGGCTCTGGTTCAGGCCGAGAAGCTGAGCTGAGGTTTATGTACTGTAGAGATGTTGTACTCTGGAGCTTTGGGTTTGGGATATGGGCTATTTTACAATTCAATTAACGGTACAACAGTTAAAGTTTACAGCTTTTATAAAATGGATGCTGTAAAACCTCCGGTAGGCTTATCTGCGTTACACTGTAGAAGTGTTTGCAAGAATGTCACCTCCTGGGGTACACGCCATGTCGGGGGTAAACATGGATGCATTTTAAGAACTACATAATAGTTTACTGGTAGGCAAAAAATAAAACAAAAAACACAAGTTGAGGAAGTCCTTACTTGCACTGTTTAGCTGTATGGTACAAAACAACAGCGCTGGGTCCACATGTTCTGTTTTCTAGTTGAATCTGGTGTAAATTAAAGAAATAAACAACCACTTCTCAAACAACTGTCATCCACTAAATGTTGTTTTCTTCCGCATTTTTCAGCGGATGTTTTGGTGAATGTTAGGCAACAGCTGATGCATTCAGATGTGTAGCGCAGTTTATTCAAGTAACAAATCTGTTACAGCTCAAGGGAAGCACTCAGGGCCGGATTTAAGTAAAATGGGCTTTTTTCAGGGCCCCAAATATATAATGTATGTCTGTCGGATTTCTCTCTCTCTCTGTACAATGAAAGGATAAAGGAATGAATGTTTTAATTTGAACATACACAAGTCGCTTCTTAAACATTGTACTAGTTAAAAAAAATGACAAATTTGTGAAAAACACAAAATAACAGTTTAACATAATGACCCCAAATTGAGCTCCGTGGCCCTCGCGGAAGAGCCTTTGCCACTGCTACACTGATGGGGACACATTTAAAGGGGGGGGTCCTCCCACAGAGACATTTTTTTTATTTTAATGCCGCAATTTGGCGCATTCTCAATCATTTTAACAGACCAATACAGACCCAGTGTCAACTCAATAAAATTGTCTCAGGCCTTGTTTAGACCTGGTTTAGTCCTGGTTTAGACCTAGTTTAGTCCTGGTTTACACCTGGTTTAGTCCTGGTTTATTCTCGGGTACAAAGTCATCTGATAAAGACTTACACGTGACGGGTGGGAGTATGCAAAGAGAGAAGGAACTAGTTCGACGGCACGCAACAGGGCCCGCTGAGCACATACATTTCTTCTCCTTATGCCCAGGGGCCCTTCAACCTGCTGGGCCCCTGGGCTTAGCCCCCGTAAGCCCCTGCATTAATCCAGCCTTGGAAGCACAGCTGTGTTTGTGAACAAACTTTTAGTCTATCATGAATCTATTATTATTTATTCAATGCATTCATGTTGCCTACCAAAGCCTTGGACGTGACGACATCACCATCACCATCAGTCAAAAGTTTGGAAACACTTTTTATCTACAGGTTTTTTTTCCTTTTCAACACTATTTACATTCTATGATTCTCAATGAAGGCATTGGACTATGAATGAAATTATGGCTGAAACAAAAACAGGTGAAATAGCTCAAAATATGTTTTACATTTAAAATTGCAACCCTTTATTCTTGCCATTTTCTCACTAAGCTTCATAAGGTAGTGACCTGAAAAATCAGTAATCAAAGAAAAATGCTCATGCTCACTCATAAACAATGACTCCAGTGAGAAGCTACAATGTAGATAATCTTGAAATAAAAGAAAAATAATACATAAACGTGTTTCCAAACGCATGTTTTGTATATCATCTGGTTAGGTTTTGAAATAGTTATTATGTCCCAAAAACACAGACACAATTTGCGAATAAGCTGCCTAGTGTCCTCTTGCTGACCAACTTTAAAGGATGTTAGTGACCTGCCCATCACACATCGACGCGTTAGTTTCTCCAAAACAAAGCTCCGCGCTTCGTAATTCTCCCCAATTTAACACTTGGATTAAGGCACAGCGAGTTGGCGGTGCCGTCGGACACGTTAATTACATTCACCTGGTGGCAGGGACAGCGGACCACCTCATACACAACCAGAGTCGCACCGGTGTGGTGGGAGAGGGGAGGGGGGCACAGGAGATCGACATAGAACAAGAAAATGAGTTAACTATGCAGCTGCGTTTGAAGTGTAGCTTTAAGAGACACAATTAGGAGGGAAAAATTTGCACTGCTTTAGCGTGCTATTAAAGCCATACATCTGGGCAATTAAAGTGAGCTACCCAAGGTGTTTTGAATCGTGTCATAAAAGTTAACAGGTCTGGGCCGCTGCACACTTTCTTCTCAAACCTCTCCGCCATGTGCCTCACCACCGCAGCCTTACAGAACAGCCAAACAATGCACTTCCGCCTCTCACACTGTCTGATTCACCTGTTATACAGCTATACGGCGGATATATGTGTTTTATTACAGCCCCGATGCCATCTGTCTCTGGGGGTTTATAAGCTTTATCGAGTCAAATTAGTTGTGGAAGGTAATGGAGCTGTTTTGTCTTCAGGCTGCCCAGAGGGAAAGAAAGTGGAATTCATTACAAGCCTGTTAGACGCCCTCACCACAGATATGGTCCACGCCATAAACTCACCAGCTCCCTCTGGTGCTGGGAGGTAAGTACACATAGCAGGGTAGAAGTAGCTACTGTATATACTGTATGTAATACAAAACAAAACATAGGATTTCCCAACTTAAAAACTGGGACACAATATGGTATTTTGTTGCAGGGCCAGCCAGGGAGACAGATATTGACTGTGTTTACTGCTAATTGTTGATGTCATGCACAAATCAGCATTGACAATGATAGACTTGAGATTTTTAATCGGTTTATACTTTGTAATTTACATTTGCCTGGCCCAAAGACATCTATTTTCAAGCGAAGTGTGTTACTTTGTGGATCGTATTGGCCAAAAACTGTGACAGATCCTGTGTATAACTGACAAATGACAATGAATGGTTTTGGAGAAATGCATGGGGACATGGGACAGAGTGTGCAAAACGAGGACTGTCCCGGTTAAATTGGGACATTTGGTGACCCTACCCAAACAAAGTCTCTGTGAACACACATTAAATGTTCTCTATAATGTCTACAGATTTTTTTCTCAGGCCAGTCCCTGCACTGGGAGAATAGTACCCTTTATCTCCCCAGACCATGTTAGTAGTAGGAGCCTGTCTTACTCCCATGTGCTCGTCACTAGTTCACATCTATAGTCTCTATGGATTATTTTAGACAGATAACTGATCAGTGCAGACTGGAAACACCCATTCAAACTAGCCCATTACTATATAACCAAAATGATTACCCAACATTTATCCCATTTTAAAAAGCCCTTGTGAGTGAATTCACTCCTACATTCCATTTCTTCACATCCCAATTCTTTGCAGGGATGAATTTATTAGTGCGTTTCGTAACTTTCAGGGGGTTAAGGCGGAGCATCAGCACACTGCTAACAACTCCTAAACAGCACATCATTTTTACATACAGGTTTGCAATTGAAAAAATGTTTGTTTTTTGTCCACAAATGTCTGCTCTTACAACATAATGATAGTGCAAACACAAAGAAATAAATCATGTAAGTCCTCTCTCTCAGCTTTGTATTACACACTTACAAGCAAGCAGACAAATAATGTTATTCATTCGTCAGTGGCCAAAGTATGGTCCAATACAATTACAAATACATTTTCAAGAAACAGGTAAGCTCCCTTAGCAATGACATGCATCCCACTCATATGCATGTTGAACAATCCCAGACATGCCGCATCTCGTCTTTGATTTCCCCCAGGTTCGTGGAGCCCGACCCCAGTCACACACTGGAGGAGCGGGTGGTGCACTGGTACTTCGCTCAGCTGGACCTGAACAGGAGCCATGAGATCAACAAGAAAGAGCTGAAGCCTTTTAAGAGATACCTGAAGAAAAAGGCCAAACCCAAGAAGTGCGCGCGCAAGTTCACCGACTACTGCGATCTAAACAAGGACCGGGCCATCTCCCTGCACGAGCTGAAGGGCTGCCTGGGAGTCGGCAAAGATGGTAAGGGGTTGAAGGAAAGGAGTCGAGGAGCTAGGAGGTAGTAGACAGAGGGGAGGGGGGGTCACAGCAAAGGTCGCGTCACCGGTGTGAACACAAGGCCAGCTGGGAAGTCATGCTGATTTGTCTCACCAAAACCATTTCAACCAGGAGAGACTTTAAACAGACACAGAGAAATGAGTGAGGGGAGATTCATAGTTTGTTGGAATATGTGAACTGTGACAGAAATGTAAAAGGAGAGAATGATCATTTAATAACATATCTACGTAGCGAAAAAAGAAACTAGAGGGTGAAGAAAGGGATTGCATTTATGGCTGGATTGAGAGCTGAGGAGTGCAGAGGCAGGTAGTGTAGGCTAGAGTAGAAAACAAATTCAGAAGCAAATGATCACTATTATAAGCCACAAAGCCCTTGTATCTCATGGTAAAATAGACTATATATACAGTATGATCTCTTTGTTTCTCCACTTACGCCTTTTCGCCAATGTGTCTTTTATGATGAACGTGAATCCATGCATTTCTCTGTTTTGCAGGTAATGGGAACCAAGGGACAAGGCAAGGGACAAATCTATTCAGTAAGGCACTTTACTTTGCTTTCATTATTGTGGCCTGCTCCTTTAATGTGTCCAACACGCAACGCATACAATACTAGACACGCCCTGCCATCAGCTTATCTGTGGCCCCTCCTACAGCCTGTAACTTTTTATGTGAAAAAAACTTGATATTAATTTATGTATTTGGCCTTGTAGTGACCTAGTGGTTGTATGGGTGCAGCGTGACACCGTCACGTTCCATCACAGCACTCCAGGATAAATTGTTTTTAGGGTTTCCTACCAGAAACTTAGCCCAAGCCCAAAGACAATTGATCCTAGAGCACCATAGAGGCCGCTGTGATGGAAAGCAAAGATGCCATATGCACCCATACAGCCAGTGGGTCACTAAAAGGTCAAATATGCACTAATATCAGGGTTTTTTTTTCCACATAAAAGGTAACATAGTGCACCTTTAAAAATAAATCTAGCCATTTTTTTGTATATGTGGCGTAATTTAGGTAGTTTGATACTTGATTCAGTGTCACGAATGATAAAAACACAGGTACAGACAGATTTACAGGCTGTTAGAAGCAACTGAGAAAATATGAGTTGTAATGGTGTGTTATGAGCCGTTTACACTTAGGTCATAAAACACAATTACGCTCCTTTTCTTCACTGCATTTTTCACCAAATCTACAAATTTTGAGCCCTGATTTATTCACCTGCTGCGAGATGTGGCTTTTGTAATTTGAGAGACTATCATGCTGATTCACAGCGTGTTATCTCGCTCTGTTTTCAGTGTGCTGTATGTTTTGATGCGTGTTATTGGTCCCGTTGGTGCCGTTGACTCTGCCCTATGGTCCGTTCAGCTCCACTTCTGTCTGAGGTCATGTGTTTAGACTGGCGCGGGCACTGAGCGGCCGTGAGCGGTGGCTGGGTTTGGGCATAACGTCAGCGCTCTCAGACTGTGTCTGCTGATGCCAGGGTAAACAGGAGCAGGTATTGGAGGAGCAGAGAGGAGGCTGCTCTCCCCACGGGCACTCAACCCTTTTTGAAAGAGATATATAGAGCGTACACACACGTTAAATCTAATAGAAATAGAACCTTCAATATTGCAAGCTGAGAGGCAAATCAATGCTGTAATTCTATTGCTATGTTATGACCAGAGTGTAAATTAATGATGGAGATACAATTAGCTAGTTCTTTGTGAAGCCTGCAAACATACGGGGGCTGACTCCGGAAGCTCCCATTGACTTACATGTAAACTTTTTGGCTCCTCTTTAACTCATTATTGGAAATAGTGCTGTTAATATGGCCCTCAAGTGCTTGTCTTACCACATACTACACCTCCCTGTTCTTTGTCTTTTAATATTTTCAACATAATAATAATGGCTTACACTTACGTATTGCACTTTTCAAGCCTGATTACCAAGTTTCTCAAAGCGCCGCACTGTAGACATTATTCATTCACTCCATACTCAGTGGTGATGGAAGCGAGGCTGCCATTCTGCGCCATCGGCCCCTCCACCACCACCAACCATCCACTCTCTCACTCTCATTCATTCTGGCCTATTGTGCATGTTTTTGGTGGTAGGGGAAACCTACACAGACACAGGGAGAACATGCAAACTCCACACACAAAGGCCCCGTCTGGCCCGGGGATCGAACCCGGGACCTTCTTACTGTGAAGCACGAGCGCTAACTGCTGCGCCACCGTGCCGCCTATTCAACATCAAACAACATCAAAAGAGAAGGGAACTCGCACATAGCTTAATGTGGATTTGACTCCACAAATGCAACATGGTGCTCCATAATAATGATTTACTATTTTTTGGAGTGTCTGGTATTTCATTGTGGGCAACATTTAATTTAGTGTTTGTTGTGGTGTTTGGTGCCAGTGACATGGAGACAGTCTCCCCCCCAAAGGGCAAATTTGACAAATTCAGAAGTACAGCAGAATAGTACCACCAAGTGCAGGGCAGAAGGGTGAACAAAATTGCTTGGACAAAGTGTGTCAGCCTTCTCCTGCACATGCTGTGTTTGCCCTTGGGCTGGGCAATGTGGCAAAAAAACACACAAAAAACACACAAAAAAAGAAGTGCATTGTTCTGTCCTCAGCGTTTTGGGTTGGAGTCCTGGCTCTAATAAAGTGCTGAGTGTCTCTCCCTGCTATTCACTCCTTTTGGCCTTCAAAATTACAATATTAATTCTGGACCCCCACTGTAAAAAAAAATGCCTCTTGTAATAATTTCAAGCAACAAAACATTAACTATTATTGTGTATTGTTTTGTTTATTTTGTTATTTGACAACAAAATATACTGTATGCTTATCTGTATATTAAAACCAGTGTTATTTTTCTATGTATTTTATCTTGAAGTGATCTGGGGACCCCCACTTTGGGATCAATAAAGCTGATGCGCCACAATATCCTTAAAAACAAACAAACAAAACAATGGCTGTATTCCTCATTGTGGTCATTCTATTCAATTCCTTCTTATTAAAACAAACACGTCTTATTAAAACAAACACATGTGAGATATGACTTTTCAAAATAAACCTGAAAACAACTAAAGATATTTTTAATGTCAATTCAACATAAAACTGTAAATTAAAAATGATATTACTCTTAAACCTTTTATGCAAATTGAATATAATCCATTGTGAAAACATAATGGTTTCCATTTTACTCCTCAAAGTCCAAGCTTCCTTTCCCTGCCCTGACTAGCTGACCCCTGATGATTCAATTAGTTGTGAAGGACCATAGATTTATTCACAATTTGATTACATCCTCAGCACCAGTTTACCTACTGTTCCAAGAATGCTATGTCAGCTGTAAATCCAACTCGCATTGACATACAGTAATTGGTTAATAAATTGCTGTTACTCCCTTCATGCGTCATGTCGACAGCTTTTTATCTGAGACCCCTGATTGAAGCATATAAAGGAAAAGATGAACAAGCCCCGGCGCTCCACATATGGCACCATTCTGCTCTGACTAAGACAGACTGTGGAGCTGCTCAGGTATGACCGGCTGGATGTCTTTAAGTCGCGCTCACGTTGCCAGGTTTTAAATCTTATCATGTGCGGCGTTAGCTCGGGATGGTCACAGCGGCGCGATTGGACATATTTACAGTGTGCGGTACGTGCTTTTGCGAGGAACTGGGGTCCTCAGAGGCGAAGCGGAGCGCAGCTGCGAGAGAGGCCAAGCTTACGACACACTGGCAGAAGGAACGGATGAGTTCATGGAGTTATGCGCTGCTATTTTATTTGTGAATTGAGGAGTCGATAGTGAGACTGAGATGCTTTTGGCGTCCCGGTCATCCACTGGCAAAATGACATGAGGCGAAAAAGCATTTGAAGATGTTATAGATCGTTAAAGCAATATCAGGTGATGCAATATCCATAACACAAGAGGCCACAATAAACTGCAGAAGCACAGGTCTTCCATCTGAGTGAGATTAACACATTTTTTGCACATACAGCATATAAAAGTGCAAAAGTATAATTTAGAATTTTTCCAATTTAAGGTGCCCACACACTAGAGGACTTTTAATCTTTTGAGACTAAAGATCTGTGCACAGACCACACACACTTAAGGACAGACATGAGGACACACATACACACACATGAGGAGTCCCACCACAGATCATGCCATGAGAGAAAGTTTTTATTGAGCCATGCCTCCTCAGACTAAAAATCTGGCTAAAAATCCAGCGTTAGTTCATTTTTTGCCTCGTTTTGGACATAATTTAGTCTTTTGTAGGTTTTGTTACAGCTAGGGCTGGGTTTCGTTCATTTTTTGGTACTTTAACGATACTTGGCTTTCGATACCTATACTAAATTATTTCTCATATATTTTCCTAATTCAAGCGAGATTGTCTTAGAATCAGTAAAAACTGTCATGAAATAAGCCAAATAATGTAGATGACAGTAGTAAAGATATCTAATCTAGTCAAAACTGCTCTAAACAAGACTAATATTCTCAAATCAAGTCATTTATATTCGTGCTTAATTTTTTTGTTGTAGAACCATAAAACAGAACAATAATCACCACCAAAAATTTCTGTTTAGGGCACCAAAATGGCTAGCAGCAGCCCTGACTTAATGAACCGTACTGTGTTGAAATTATTTCGTGAAATATCGCAATAATATTGATATAGCAAATTTTCCCATATTGTGCAGCCTTAAAAATGAGTAGAATTAAAATTGAAGAGGTTGTACTAATATTTATCTCATAATGGCCGATGGGAGTTTGCAAACCATATAGCCAACGAAAACAAAACCACTGACCAGAGTCCACCGTAATTGAGAGAAACTGTTATGACTGGCCGTGCAGGATTCATTTTGGCAGCAGTAGATTGAAAGGGGAGGGATTCACGACCCACTTAACTCTTATATGAAAGGGAATGGGTCATTAGCAAAACAAGGCTTCGGATCGACATGTGAAATGTCATTGTGCAGAGAGCGTCCAGGCCTGGGACAAGGACCAGTAGCCTGTAGCAAACCAAACAAACCACGGTGGAGTTTATGGTGCTGGCCACGAAAATGCTAATTTCATTAAAACAGATGTAAACAAGTGTTTTAAGCAAAAACATGTGCCGTATGAAGTAACATGCAAAGCAACATTAATCACAATCACTACCGTTTATTGAGAATTTATGAAGTTACCGGTAAAGTAGTCATGTGAGGTGTGGGTCTCAGTTGTGAAAAGAGTCAGATCTTTTTTTCAGTCGATTTTCCCCGAATGAACTCAAGAATCGGTACAAAAGCAGAGCAGACAACAAATGTGAGAGCTTTTTTGCACTAAACTAAGACAGTTGTTCGCCTGTGTAGGTTCTCAGTCGTACAGGAGTTGTCCAACGTAGCCAAAGATTCTTCAGTCAGTCAGTGTAGGACTTCTGTTAATTCGCTGACAAAGCTTTTTGGATAAAGACTGAAACGTCCTACAACTACAGAGTACAGATGAAGACTGAAGAATCTTTGCCTACGTAAGCCTTCTTTCATTAATTCTGGCCCAAAATTATATTCACATTCTATGTTTTTTTTTACTTCAGTTCCATCGTAAGTTTGGATCATTTGAGTAAAAAGGTGTTCCTATTAGTAATCAGGTGTCTATATGAGTTTTGCGAGTAGTGTCTTGAATAAAATCCAGCCAGTCTTTTGAACGGCTCTTCGAAATGAACCCTAAAGGTTCGGCTCCCAGCAAAGAACCATAACTCCCATCACTACTGTAAAGCTTTGACGAGCAAAACAAATACTAATCATTTGGGACAGTGAGTATTCACAGCCTGTTTAGCGTGGAGCTCCCTGGTTTCTGTGGCGTGTCCCTCTCATCCCTGTCACTCCATAGGAATGAATGGGGCACATTATGAGGCTGGCACCGTGCTGCAGCTCAGCTCAAGTCCTGTCTGTCTGAGCCAAGAGCATGGCTGCACTCACACTTGTGTTTAATGAAGCTGACATCAGGCAGCGAGTAAACACAGACGGGTCAGTGCGGGGGACGCGGGGTTCAACCTGCCACTACCTGCGGCCGGGACAGAGACATGGCATATTTACAGGACTGGAGATTAGCATTAGCACACTAGCCAAATGCTAGAATAGTTATTGTGTCATGAGATCCAGCGCTTGACTTTATCACCAGTGAAAAATCAAATATAAATTTTGGCTGGTTTCTCATCTCTAGCCACTACTCTCAAAATTTTGATCTGACTTCATATACAGTAAGAAAGTTAAACATGGTAGACCTCCAGAGAGTTATATTGTTTTGTTGTGTCATATTGATTATGTATATACAGTATAACCATCAAACGGCTTTTAGGCAATAACAGCAAAGTTAATTAAAATGTGGCTATTAAAACATGAATTGGAGTCTAGTCCAAATATGGGCAAAATATTTCATGCACTGCAAACACTGCAGATGTTCATTAAGTTATGCATTATTCATCTTTGTCAGTGAAGACATTGCTGTTGTTCACCCCTTTTAGCCAATGCATTCTAAGTCAGTGGTTTCGCTAGAAATCATTTTGAAAGACAGGGTTGTAAAAAATCTGTCCTGAGCTATTTTGATCCTTATGTACAGTAAGAAAACACAGATTACAGGATAAATGGATGTACATCTAAATATAATTTGTGTGCAGAATCATGGAACATGAATTTGGAAACTACATTGTGTTAAAACGTGTGTAAAACTCTCAAAAGATGATGATGGCTTGATTTTCAATCCTTCAAAATGAAGGACAGCCTTCAAAACTCAAGAACTCAAAATATTCAGTCATTGACAGAGAATTTTCAGTTATTGTAACCTCTGGGCAGGATTGAAGAGCTAGGCTGACCACATTTGGCCCCTGGGCCTTAGTTTGCCCACCTCAGGTCTTGTCCCAGTGGCCAAGTAAAGTTTTATACATCGGCTTTATATCTTAAAGGCAGTGTTGTGACGTTTTTAAAACATGGCAAAGCAGCGCCAATTGTTGTCTAAACATGACACAGTAGAAAGGCTTTCACATTGTGTAAACTAGGAAGAACATTGAGTTCTTCATCTCGTGGCCATTTGGCTAAAGTCAGCATTGTTTTCTTCCATAGGACGATGAAACAGATTTTAAACTACAGAAAAGCCTGCTCTTTTTGTTAGCTGTTTTAGAATTGGACATACTTTGAGCCTCAGCAGTCAGTAGACTTCAGAGACCCTGTGTGCCAGTCCCGTACCCTCACTGCCACCACGATAAGCCCAGTCCCTTATTCCCAGCCCCAAAGCCAGCGCTTCTGTATGGGACTGTCCCATGTGAGACGAGGTGATTCACGGCAGGACAGGGTCTGCTTTCACCGCTTTATCTCAAGTGGGGCCGAAGTGTCCGGGGAGAGGCGGGCGAGGCTTTGTGCTGGTAATGCTGCAGACAGTGTCCACAGTGACTGGACCGGACAGAGCAGCAGTAATTACAATGATCCTCACAACAAAGGGGTTTATCTGAGCGCTAAATGAGGGCTCATTAAAATGTCAGGGCGCGGACTCACTTAACCGCGACCTGGCAAGACGCGCCGGGTCGTCCGTTTAGACCTGAGTGGGACAATGCTGGTGGAGAAAGAAATAAGGCTTCACATACATTAGAGAGTTTACTTGTTACTTGTGTAGAAAAATACAAGAATGAACTCATCATGTGCAGTTTTCACTAGTGCCACAGCTGCCCAGGGGCACACTGAGAGAGATGTGGCTTCTATTCTCTACCTTTGGCCTCTCCAGACACTACCATTCACACATATAAACAAAGGGAGCAGGGTCATGCTCAAGGACCCCAGGACGTCCCAGTAAAGCTTTTTTCTTGAAGGGCGAAATACGAAATAGCGGAGAGGGGCCAACCGCAATAATGTAGAAAGATGAAAACAGTATAGGATTAAATATCCCTTGATATTGTTTAGGAGGACACACTGTTTTGGTGGCCCTATAAGTATTATTGGCCTATTCAATGGATACATGTGTGAAAGTAGATACTCATTACCAGTGTTGGACAAAAATATATAGGTTGGACAGAGTGCCTTCGCTTTGTTATTGTCTGGGACATTACATTTTTTCCCAGTCTGATTATACAGACAATAACCTATATATTTATGTATCCAAAAGGAACCCCATTCCAAAAAGCACCTTTCCAGGACTATTTTACTTGTATTACATGAACACCCACGCTGCACTTCTCTCCAAATGTATTTTGTAATCTTGTTAATCTTGTAAAGTAACTAGTAATCAGATTACGGATTAGTTACTTCAGTGGGTTTGCCCACTAAAGCTCCTGTGCTTAGTGTATTAATAAGTTTGAAACAGTTGTTCCAGAGCTTTCACATTTGAGATAGTCTTGTTTCCTGAACATAACCGACAACAGGTCATAATATTATTTGCTGTAGACGAGATTAACTCAAAACAATTTCTGTATCTACAGCCAGAAAACTCTGACTTTTCACCCGTCGTTTTTAGTTGTGTTTCTATTCTAAATTTCAGCTGTCAAAATAATATGACAAAGTAATTGATGATAAATTATAATAAAATAACAGTACAATACATTAGTAGTAGGCAAAAATTCTTCATCTGTACTCTGTAGTTGAAGTGTAGGACGTTTTGATCTCAGTCCAAAGATCTTCATCAGCTTAATAAAGACTTGAGCATGCTTGTGGGTCTCTTAAGAGTAAACCAGAAGGCGGAGTTAACCTCTGAGTCCCTCCTCTCTTGGTGCTAAAAGTAGGAAAACATCTTAGCCTATTCATACTTAATATGGCTCGTTACCTCTCTATTGTTTCACCCTGGGCTAAGATCTAAGTCTTTTGACACTTCCCTATGGCCCTGCTGCGCCCAGTAGTCCAGGCTCATTAGCATGACATTGTAATGGTTTCACTCTAAGGTTGTTATTGTCAATAACAACCTTAGAGTGATAACAACCTTGCTGATGACGATTTTTGGACTAAGATCGAAACGTCCTACGCTTCAACTACAGAGTACAGATGAAGACTGAAGATTTTTTGCCTACGATGGACAACTGGTGTACGGCTGAGAACCTTCTGGATACAGTAGTAGATAACTTAGTAATCCCTGACTGCTCAACACTGCTCATTTCAAATCTAAGCACCATCTCTTCAAAGGCATGGAAACAAAATCACAAATGTAATATCAAGTTCCTACTGTACATACATGTTATCATAGTGTTATCACAGTCCACGTCTACTCAGGGGGCTGTAATGTTTTATCTGACACACTTAAACTATATGTGAGGGCAGCATTGGCGGCGCGGCTCCCGTATGTGGAGTCCTGTGTGATTTATGGGGCCGTGAAAGGCGTGCGGTGCGTGACACGGTGAGCAGGAGACTGGCCCCTCAGCTCTGTCTGAGTCCAATGAAATCAGCTGCAGCTCAGTTTCACAGGCAACATAAGCAGCTCTGACAGACACACACCTGCACCGGGACACCCCCCACTGCTCAAGACATGTGGGTCAGCGAGGGAGTGAACCACTGGCCCATGTCGCCAGCCACCTACATGCCCTTCAACTACACTGGCACTCTTGATTTACAAAAAGGATGGGAAAGATAGCTTTGTATGCCAAGAACTTCATTATCTCTGCATTTTTTTGCCGTAATTGAGATTATTGGGCCACAGAAACCATTTTCTCAACAGAGTTTACAACAAAACAGAGATACGAATGCTTAAGTATTCAAGACGCATCATATTTGCAATAATTTTATGCAGCAATATCAAAGCAAATTCAAATGTGGCTAGTAAAAACAACGCATCCATTTGGGATTGGCATTGCATGTGGATTGGACTTTTAAACAACCTTTTTATTTTGACTGAGCCGACTTCTCAGCTATTTGTAAATAATTTAATGTCTGAATAATTGATGACAAACTTGTAGCACAAACTCATTTATATACAGTATATAAGATTTGCACCACTAAGTATTCAAACCCACCAAATTAGTCAATGCCTTTTTCTTTCATCTAATGCTAATGAAGCTTAAATAGAGGCCTGAACAAAAGCACACAGTAGACTTGTGCGTGAAATTTTGGAAACGCCATCTGTAAGCAATCTTTATCCATCTTCCCCATGACCTCTCCCAGGCTACTCCGAGAGTCTGGGCTGTTCAGACCTTAGCGCTAAGCTCACTGGTCTGATTCATGGGAAGAGCCCATCTTTTGTGCAGCTTGATGAAAACATATGGAAGACAACATAAAACAACTTGATTTACCGGACCATTCTGTAACGTATAGTAGTTATATTAAGAGTGGAGGTACTGTATAGACGTAGACGCAGGGTTTAAACAGAGGACAGCTTGAAGACTGATCTAGTAAAATACAGACACATTATAAGCCACATTTACTGATTGTATTGGTATTTTCTGATGATATTTGATAAAGCTTAACAGGAAGTCAGGTTTTCAAATACATTAGGAGTTGATCTCATGACACAGAGACCAAGGAGCGGCACAACTACTCTGTATTTAATTAGGGATATGGTATGTGAGGTAGTGGTGGGTCAAGTGGTATAGATAGTCGGGTAAGACCAATATATTTATTTAATTTAATTTTAATTAGTAATCATATCGGCCTTTATAACTGCTGTATATTAGCCTTTCCAACCGTGTCTTTTTTATCCCCAACCCAGTTTTGCCATGGCCACGCCCTCTGCATTCCCCTAACCATATCCCTTTTCCTAACCCTAAACTTAAAACTCACTCTAACCGTAATTAAATTGAAAATGTAATGGAGCTAACAAAAAAAAGCCCCACTAGGAGTGTCATCCAATGAGAATGTGCCGGGGGCGGGACTTATGGCAGATCTTGGTTGGTTTTGAAAAAAATTAGGCTTTCAATACCCATATCGGTATCAGACTCCAAAAATAGACATCAGTCGTGCCTAATAGATTGACAGCAACTTTGAGCTCCTGGGAAAGCTCCAAATGAAACTAATTATCATAGTGAAAAACTTTTGATTCTTTAATCTCTACTTGATATGTAAGAATGTGAATTATGCAATATCCATTTATCAAAGATTCCTCTGATCCAATGAGTCTCAAAGTCCAGTATAAACCAACAAAAATATTCAAAAAGCATACAAGCATACAGCTGCCCCGAGCACCATCAGTTAACATGTCCCCTTTCTCTCTACTGTCTGTGTGTGTGTGTTGGCAGTCGGTCGCCTGGTGTGAGGATCAGCACAGGGGGACCTGACCGAGCGCTGGAGACAAACTCAAAACAGGAGCACAGAAAAGCCAAGCCTGTGATTTATGAAACGAAGTGAAGCACGGCGCCAAAATATTTGCACTTTCTCCTCCCCACGGCTGACATCGCCCCTGTATGTACTGTATGTATCATGGAAGTGACTGAGGGTCTGTACGCTAAAACGAGAATATATTTGTGAAGAAGACAGGCTCACCACTGGAGCTGATTGTGACACATTCCCCTGTCTGATGTATTGTATTGTAAAAAAAAACACAACTGTTGATAATGTTTTGGATAAGAGAATGTTTAAATGTCCCGCTAGAGATGTGGACCAACTCAAGTTTTCTGTTTTGGTCACATGACAATATAGGCTTGATGTTTGCATTGGTAGCACTTTACAGCAGAGTAATAGCATGGCATCTACAAGTGTAATTTATTTCATAGTAATATAATCAATCATGAGTTTTAACCCTGTAAATGACTGGGCAGGAAGGTGGTACAGCGGTGAGCACTCTCACCTGAAGCAAGAAGATCCCAGGTTCAATCCCTAGGTGTTCTCTCCCTCATGTATCTGCATCTGGGGACTCTGGTCTCCCCTACCACTAAAAACATGAGGTTCTCTTCTTTAGACACCATGGACCTAAGCTTGTTATATAATGTAAAATATAATTAGTTAATAAATAATAATTAATAATAATGCCAGAAAAACATTTTAAATCTGGTTTATTTATGCCTGTTTTATAATAATACTGTATGTGATAATAATTTGATATGTGGCTCAATTTCAACCTCAATGTTACAAATGAAACAAAAATATTGTCTTGAAATCACCTCGCAACCTCCACCTCAGTGTCCCAATCCCCACTTTGGAAACCCCTGGCCTGGAATGATATTAGAGGCAGAGACAATCTAAGCTTAAGGTGAGACACTGCAGGTGAATAGGGAAAAAGTGTAAATTAAGTGATATTTATTTGAAAACTTTGCTGTATATTACTGACAAAACTATGAGACAAAAAATGTATTATGAAAATAAGGCATTTTAGGCATAAAAAAATGGCAAAAATTGTCTATATTTTCAGCAAGGAAATCACAATAAAGGTGAAAGCCCGGTTTAAATGTGTGGGTTTACTTTGTTGGTGTATTAGTTACACAGATTTGTTCAGAAGGGATTTTGGATAGCTTGTTTAGCTTTGGAATAAACTAATTATTGGTCAATATGTCTGTAAAAGTTCAAAACTCAATAAATCAGGCTAGGAATTACAAATTGAAAAATCCCTCTGAACAAACCTTCAAGACTGGAAGTTCAAGGCTGAAGGTGCTACTAAAGTGGAGATGTTGCAGGAGAAAAATGCATCTTGACAATTTTCCATGTAAATCTATGAAGAAACTAGTGCAATAATTAAACACTTCATTGTGAGGATTTGGCAAATACGTATATTAGTTCCCAGGCCTGTAGTGTCTCGCCATAAGTAAAGGTCAAATAATATGGAAAGCGGGCTGCAGAATCCCATGACCATGCTATTACTGTGATGTAAAGTGTGATGGCACCATGTAGCGAGTGGCGGCGGCTGCTGATCCGACCAATGAGAACGAATCAACTGTAAACCGTAGTGGGTTAGTAAGACACCGCACACGTTAGGCTCGGTCACACTGTTACACACGAAACTGCCATGTGCGTTGAGATCATCCACGAACCCACTGCTTCCCACGCCTTCACAGAGACCACATGTGCCTATGTTGGTGTTACTCTACGTGATGCCCATGACACAGGCACGCATCTTGTTTTTGTAAATAGGTGACTCCAGCTGTGTGACCCCTTTGGTTGTTATTTCTGACTGACAATAAACACAACATTTCTGTCCATCGCCTGTATTTGTCAGTCAGTGTCTGGTTCCAGAGTTGAGCTGGATTTCCACAGTAAACAATGTGAGCCCATAACTTGTAGATGATCGTACCAGCACTTTCCTTATTGCTGATGATGAGTGCGTATTGTGATATTGTAATGAAGTAAAAAGTACAAATTATAGGTACTTTTACATCACTTAAGTACACTTTCTGTTGAATACTTTTTACTTTTACTTCACTACATTTCAGAGCCTGTATCTGTACTTTCTACTTCACTACATTTTTAAATTGGGTTAACTTTATTTGTCTGATCAATAAAAAAAACAGTAATTGTGCATGATCTACAGATTAACTAGTGAATGTTAAAAGTAAAAGTAAAAGTATTTTATTTCCAAAGTGACCTCTCTACGATGAACAGGTTTAGTCCCAGTTTATACCTTGTTTAGTTGTGGTTAGACCTGGTTTAGTCCTGGTTTAGACCTAGTTTAGACCTGCTTTAGTCATGGTTTAGACATGGTTTAGTTTACTTTTACTTAAGTACATTTTTGGTCCTGTATCTGCACTTTTACTTAAGTAAGAATATTGAGTACTTCTTCCACAACCAGGAACTAACTGAGCTGAGCCACATGAGCCACATGAGCCACATGTGCCTGTCTCTGATTCGGGACCAGTTCTGTGTAAAACCTTTAACAATTGTTTTGTGTTTTGTTCGACTGAAAAAAGGCTCTTCTCCATAATGGACGCTCATGTTGGTCTCTAGCGAAGACAGCTCTGAATGTTAACACAAAACACAAAGGAGAACTGTCTGTAGTGATGAGTCACTGTTTGGGCACCAGCTGTTTGGGAAAAAGCAACAATTTCAACAATATGCCACAGTGAAGAAAAAAAGATTAGTGAGTGGGGCTTTAGAAATGTTTCAACTAGGATTTGTCTCAATCGATTCATTGTGTGGATTTATATCATTTGTAGAAAACTATGAAAGTTGCTTTATCTGCTATCTTACAGACTGCAGTTGGATTTGGCTAAAAACATCAACAACAAAACATTATTGAAACCATGTGCTAATCATTCAACAGGCTAATATAAGCTGAACATTATCCCTAAACAATGCTGCCAGAATCCCTTTAAGGATAATATGTGCAAACAAGAATGACAATAAACAACAATTTTAAATATAAATCTCTTGTATTTGATCATGTCAAATTCTCATTGTAACAAAGCAACCACAATACATCGACATTATCAACAAATGGATGAATTATTATGAGTAAGAAAGTTTTTGTCTCCAGCTATACCACTGTTAAAAGAAAATACAGGGCAATTTAGCCTGACCTGCGATATAAAAATGACCATTTCACAAGATAGTGACAAGTACTGGAAGAGTGCAACAGCGCCCCCTGGTTGAAAAGACGATCATAGCTTCCAAAACTCACAATAAAGTAAATTATTGCACTCAAAGCCAATATGGTAACTTATTTTGACATCACTTCTCTTCGGAATGTATCAATGTGGAGATAAAAACCGATCTGCTAAAGGTGCAAAGGTGGTTTTGTGGGCGCCCATAGGCTGTAGTTTTGGGTTGGGAAGGGGGTACGGGGTGAGAGCTGATTCGCAGATGAAACCGGAGCACGGGCAGCTGCAGCACATCTGTCTTGTTCGGACATATGCGGCGTTTGACTCCGGCGAGAAGTTCAAAAGAGCTTCATAATGACGCAGCTGCTCAAGGTTCTATAGGCCTCTGTGTGTTCTGTACAGGTGCGAAAGTGGAGGAATTAGTATAACAGACAGGACCCAGCAGCAGCAGCGGCTCACTCATCCTCCTAGTGGCGGCCCTCTCAAATTGCAGTGTAGTACGTGGGCACTGTATTTAAATTGGATGGTTGTACCTTGTTCTTTACTTTGTGCTAAACAGATATAATTTGGTTGAATATATAATCGGCCAGTAAGAACAGTTTGCACAACAGGAAGAAGCAAGACTGTATTCAGGCTCAATGTGTATTCCACTCTTCCACTCATGTTGAATTTGTGAAATAACATGCCAATATGCTTTTCTTTTACTTTTTGCTTAAGCTAACAAATGGAGTAATAATGATAGTCAGTTACTCTATGATATCGTATTTAGTTCTGCCCTTTCATACAGGAAGCCATTATTTACCATATGTTTTGTGATTCGGTGTGATTTTGGTGAACAGATCAAACGTCATTACAGGTAATTGGAGAGGGCCATTATTCTGTGTGCGAGCTAAGCATCAGCAGTGGGGGGCATCGGGGGTACACTGCCCACCATTTGTTCCTAATGCCGCGGTTGGCCACAGCAGCACCTGCTTGAACGGAGGGTCACTGGGGTCATCTCTCGGGAGACCAGGGCTCAGGGTTAAAGGTTGTGGCCTCGACAGGCGTATCCTCCATAATGGGATTCTCAGCTGCAGGAGCTGCAGGTGGATAGGGCCAACTGTGACTTCTCATATATGTAAAGCGTTGCCACATACTAGTACACAACAAATGCCCAATTGACATCATTAAAATGTGTTTACAGCCCACAGTAGTAGCACTAGAGTCAGAAGGTGAAATAATTTAAGAATAGACTTGACAATTGATGCAGACCAGTGGTTCTCAACTCATGGGTAGGGACGGAAATGCAGATCTAAGTATAATTTGGAATGCAGACCTTGGCTAAAAATGATTGATTGATTGATGAATAATTGATACTTTTCTTTGTTTTTAATACTCAACTAATGAGATTTTTAGATTAACGCAAAGTTATTTCAACTAATGCACTTCTAGCTTGATAAACCAGTTTTCAAACAAACAATGTATACTTTTACTAATGGCCTTGTAGCTGAAGTTTAAAATGTTGAATATCTCATTAACATGTAGATTTCTGCTTCTAAATGAAAAAAAGTACATATATTTTTATAGTTTCCCACAGGGCACAATTATTTGTACAAGAGGTGTATTCAATGTTATTCTTTTGTTTTGATTCAGTGGATTTTAGTCATGTGCCCCACCTCACTATAATTGGCCTAACCTTTCAAGTTCCTCAATTTTATTATTTTGGCTCTGTTATTGTGCGCAGTAAAAAAGGCATCAAGCCGTTCTAAAGAAATAAGAGATTATCATTAGAGAAAAATACACCCAATTCCTGTTCTGAAAACAATTTAAGCTATGGAATATATGGGCGTGGAATGGATTATAATAAAGTTCACAAGTCCATGTCAAAAGGGCCATTATAGCAAATGCCAGCGAGGATGGTAAAGTCTAACCATAAAAGGCTATGAACAAATCCCATAAAACTAATAATTAGGATACAGGGCACATTGTATGCTAAGTTTTATAATGTTATGGGAGAATTAACGAGGCCTTCTCTCTTCATACGTTGCAATACTGAAGTATAATCATACTGTACATAATCTACATGTAGATATAATCGCTGTAAGAATCTATAATGATCACAACTGCACTTTTCGAAAACATGCTGCTGTAGCTGTACCATTGCAAGACTCAACAGCCAGAAGGTTTATTAAAGGTTTATTAAAGGGTACAGAGCCCGGCAGGGGACATGAAGGGGAAAAAAGAGAACAAATCCTGCAAAACCACTCTTAAAAGAAAAATCCTGAGTTTATGAAAACATAAATAAAACCACACTGTTTGCATTCATAAACTAACTTAGTTGTATCTTAAATAGGGCTGCAACTATTGATTATTTTAGTAATCGATTCATCTATTTACACTGATTAATCGAGTAATCAGTATTTTACTTGTATTAAAAAACTAAATTTCATGTCTTTAGAGCAGAATTTTAAAGGAGAACCACATTTGTGATAGAAATAACACAACTTATTTCTTATTAATAAGTTATTTTTCACAACTTCTCAGTATGTTCCTAAAGAAGCAACACTATAAACAGACACTGATTGGTTAGTGTCCTGAGAACCAAAATAATAAATGTTACAATGTAACATTAATAACTTTCACATCATATTAGATTTGGACATGTTTACATGATCGGTGGGGAAAAAATGACCATTCCTAACTTTTATTTTAATTCTGGCTCAAAGCAGACAATTATGTCAAGAAAGCGATGAATTGAATACTAAAATAGTTGACTATTGTTTTAATAATCGATTAGTTGTTGATTCATCGTTTCAGCTATAATCTTAAATGATGTAGATTTGTGTCACTGTCTCTCTGTTAAACTTTCCAACCTGATAACTGGAACTTGAAGGAAACATCATTCCCAGCTCGGAGCTCCGACCTCCGAGGATAACTGGAACACAGCGGCACCGCTAAGAAAAATTAAAATAAATTCAAAGTTTCAAAGTCAGGATTTTTCCCCTTCATGTCTCCTGCCAGGCTCCGTAAAAGATTGACATGGCAGGAGAGAACAAATGTTTGACCTGAAATGTGTCAATCACAAGATAGAACAATAAAAACAGCAACACAAAAACTTAGATCCATTAAAGTCTTAAAGCAAAAAGACATTTTGTGGGGTTTTTTGGCTGCACATTGTTGGTAAGTTGAAGATTTGAGGACGGGTTTATAGAGCAAATTTGAGTATAAATTGTGAATACTGGTTAGCTTTGACATACTGTTGTTGTGTCCTTGGGCATGACACTTCACTCATCTTGCCTATGTGAGACTGTGACAGACTGATTTGGGATTTTGTTTGCAATATTATTATCATTATCGCAGTGGATCTTAAAGCGGGGTCAGATGAAATCCAGGGGAGCTCCAAAGGTGAGTTTGTTTATTGCTATTGAGGAAAAACATGACATGCTTTTGAAATGGAGTGAATTCATTTTGTTGGGCGATTTTTGGATTCATTAAGTGGGCCTGGATGCACTGGACTATGGGAATGCCTGAGTAATAATGTCCAATCACTAAGTCGACATTTGGACTTCCAGACAAAACTCCTGCAGTTTTTCTCAATGGCCTAAACCTGACTGAAGCTGTATTTTTAATGGAGTCATTATATCAGACAGCAGCGCGTTGAGTCTGATCTGGAGTCAGTCGTGAACGAGCTGTTCGACCAGAGCAATTCTATCGGAGCGGCCTCAAATTCAGCAGACAGGTGCGAGAGCTGCGCTCACGAGACGCTCCAGGAACAGCCCGCAGTGAAGAGGACTGGGCAGAGGTGGACGCAATCCACGTTCAACTCGAGGAATCACAGGTAACAACCAGACACTTTGAAATCATTTTAAGCTTTGTTGTAGATGTGTAGCTATTTACCTTTTGTTTATTTTTCAAAACAAGCTTGGTTGATAAAGCAGAAGGTCACTGGTGTGGTTTTATTTATTTATGGTTGATGCTTCTTGTGGCAGAAAAGCAATATATTGTGATTTCTATGTCATTGTAAGTTATACTTTATGGGCAGGAAGCAGCAATATATTAATCTTGGCTACTCCCAGAGGTTGAATCACAGTTACCGCTCATTAATTACTATTCCATACTGCAAATACTGTAATATATAGCACTGTTGTTGTAGCCGCTGTGTTGTTTCTATCCAAATTTTAGTTTTATGTGTGGTGATCTTAAAAACACCAGTGCTATAACCACTATGCCTCCTATTGTGCAAATGAAGACTTCAATTACAAAAGCAGATATCTCTTCTATATCTTTTATATCTTTTGAAGTTTTTGCAAAAATGATATAGATTTTCATAGCCATACTCTACAGGTGACACCAGTAAAAGTAAAGATGAATCAATTTGATCAAGAACAAGTGATTTCTTATTTTTGATGTGCAAAAATAGATGTGGTCATTAAAAACATAGCTCCACAAAAGAGAAAATTACAAGCATATGAGGATTTTTGTCAATGGCACTTATCTGTTTTTGCAAATGAACTCTTCAAATATAGTTTTGGTATTGGTTTGTAAACAGTTTTAAATACTGCTGTGTTTATTGCTACAACAGATTGAGAGTAACACAAATGTATAATATGTGACTTGAATGTGGGAGAATTGAACTATTCTACCTTACAATGTGATGTGCACATGTACAGTTGTGGCCAGTTTACATACCCTGACATATATAAACTTATGCATTTTATAGAATACGAATGAGAACACAAAAACCTTTATTTCACTCATGGTTGGTGGTTGCGTAAAGCCATTTATTATCAAAAAGCCTGTTTGTTTACTAGAAACTAGCCAAATGTCCCTGATCAAAAGTTTACATATTGTGAGAGTCCTGTATTTCAGCTTTTCTTTGTTCCTGAACAGTTTTCCTGGCAGTTGTTGAAGGTCATGTAAACGTTAGCTCAGGGACATTTGAGTAGTTTCTGTTTCATTATGATTTCAAAAGAGTAAACTCAGTTCTTTGGCAATAAATGGCTTCGCACAACCACTAACCATGAGAGGTAAAAAAGATGTTTGTGTTATCATTCATATTCTATGAAAAATGGCCATAAGATTAAAAGGGTATGTAAACTTTTGCCCACAACTGTATATTCCTTTGTTTCAGAGAAACTCAATGCACTTTAATCTCAAGTGAAATCCGTCCGACCCAGACAAATGGCGAGTCCAGAGGTAAGATTTTATATCACAAACAAACAGTCATTACACCAGAGAAGAACCTCATTGCCTTGCTCTAAATGAGTACGCCGTGTACATGTTGTGGGAGTGTGAAAATACTATGGTCCCTGCCATCGGTGACCTATACATGTCATATGAAGACACACACGTGACGAGCTGCTGTTTTGAAATAAAGACTTGTAATAAATATAATATACATACCAAGAAATTGATATGTATTGCAATGATAAGCAGTGTAAAAAATAACGTTATGGAGCCTAAAAAGAAATGTTAGATATTTTATTTGGCACTTAGCATTTTGTGTTTTCTAAGATTAAGCTGCCCTACTCAAAGCTTCACCATTGTAACGCTTCACCATCCATGCCCCAGAGCCAGATGACAGTGCCTCTGCTGACCTCCATCCTGGCCGCAGTCCTGGGGTCTCTCCAAATCGGGTACCACACGGGAAACGTCAACGCTCCGGCCAAGGTGAGCGCACAGGTTACTTAGATCACAGCTGAGATCAAAATCTCACACATGGGGGTAACATCACGCGTATTTGTATCTGAACAAAGAACAATGTTAGGGGCAAAGCGGGACAGAGTGAAGGCGAAGGTTCACGATGTCTCCCGTGCAAATACCGCAGCATCTCCGAGATGCAGTCGATAAAGTCACATTTGCTTGAAATTTCAGCTCAGGCCTGGTTCACAGCCTTGTACCAAAACTGTGGACATCATCAACTTTCAACCAGACTGAAAAATTCTCCTGTCTTCTCAATGTGCTTTAGCTGACCTCACAACCCAACGCAGTCCAACTTTACTTGTAGCTTTGGTGTGAGAAAAATAGCATTTAACAATACACAAAAGTCAAAATCTTATAACTATTGAGTATAATTGCTAAAAGGTAAGATTTGAAAGTGTGAAGTGACTTGTTTAAGGGGCTGGGGCAGTATTGGTTCAATTTTAATGTTACAATTACAAAAACATGATCCGAAAGTTGTTCAAATGTTTTAACATCTCTATTAGCTGTAAGCAAAGGCATTTGTATTTAATCATCCACAGATAATCGAGCAGTTCTTTAACCACACCTGGAGGGCCAGACACAACCAGTCTCTGCCGGACCACAACCTCACCCTGCTCTGGTCTCTGTCCGTCAGCATCAAGGACTTTGGGGCTCTGATTGGCACATTGGGAGTCAAGTACTTAGCAGACTCCTATGGCAGGTAAGAAGAATACATACGTAAGAGTACATTCCAACTTTTTAATGTCAGCTCTTTGCACTGACTAAATCTTAAATGTTCAGGGACACAAGAGCACTTTGGAGGTGACTTCTGGATTTGCTCTCTTCCAGGCGTAACTCCATCCTGATCGTCAATTGCCTGTCGGTGGTGGGGACCTGCCTCATGTTCGCCTCCAAATCCATCGAGTCGTTCGAGATCCTAATCGTGGGGCGTCTTGTGTTCGGTCTTTTCTGCGGACTGGTCATGAGCCTGAACCCGCTCTACATCCAGGAAGTGTCGCCCACAAATCTGAGGGGGGCGTTTGCTACACTCAACCAGGTCTCCTTCGCCTCCGGGATACTCATAGGAATGGTGAGGGCTAAACTGTACATGTTTGTTGGAGTTCACCTTATGGGGGACCCGAATTGCCCTGCAGCATGTTGTTTGTTCAGACCAATTCAGTTGGCCGTCAGGACTCCTGCAGAATGGGGTCAAATTGGCATGTGATAGAAGAAATAATATTAGAAGAGTTCATTTGCAAAAAAACAGACAACAAAAATCAATATGCTTGTAATTTTCTCTTTGTGTAGCTGTGTTTTTAATGACCAAATCTATTTTAGATAGTATGTCTTGTGATTGAGCAAATGGGCTATATGCACAGAACCAACACCTGACTTCTTCCTGGACCGTAAGACAGGGAGCGTCCTTCCGCTCGCCATCAAATTGCATGAAAGTCTCACACAAATCCAAAAATATCTGAGGATAATGTGGTGGACAGCGATTTACTGATGGCAAGTCAGTGGCAGTGTGTTAAAAACGTGATGTCGGATGTGAAAACTGGGCTGGAGGAAACGTCAGTGTTCATCGAGGGAGGAACTTTTATCTCCGAGCTAATGGCTAGTGTTCAATAGAAACAATATAAAAATAAATGGAACTGCAGAAAGGGAAGCTTCTTTATTGTGCATGCTCGTTCAAAACTTTGCTCTACTTTAATTTTTTATTTGGTGTTAGCCGTTAGCTTCGCGGCAAAAACACCTCTGGTTATGAGCACAGACGTGCCGATCTGTCCAGTTGGAAGTCACGTGGGGTCTCTGTGCATATAGCCTATTGATTCAACATTAGTTTTACTGGTGTCATGTGTGGTGGTGATAGAAATCTAAAACAAGATTGCAAAAAATTCAAAACGGAGATATCTGCTTTTGCAAATGAAGTCTAATTTCAATCCTTAAAAAAAATTATGAACTGATAATCATGTGCTGTGACCCGCTCTTTCTCTCGTGTTTGGACACACTTTTTCATGTTTTCTTAATTTTTTCTTTCTTTATTTATAAAAGCTGAAATTGATTCATAAAAATATCCACCTCTTACTTCGGTTACTGCATTGCACACTTTTGGTATTTTCTCAATGAGCTTCACAATGTAGTCCCCAGAAATGTTTTTTACTTTACAGGACCATTTCAGGTAACATTACTTTGTGAAGCTCATTGAAAAAAATCCAAGAGTTATTTCATCCTTTTGATTTACCACATAATGCCATGTGTTCATTAATAGTGTGATATCTACAGTGTAAAACGTGTTGAAGAAATAGTGGTTCCAAACTTTTGACTTGATGTCCAACTCATCCCACATAGATATCATTGTATGTATTGGTACTGCTCTCCTTCCCGTCTCGCTCAGTACAAAATATCAGATCAGACGCTACAGTGTCTTTGCATACTGGCTTATGAACTAAATTGACCACATTAGGACTTCAGATGACCTCCTCCTCTTCGTATCAAGTTTTTCCAACAGCATGGACTTTCTATTGCAAGTGTAAAATGTTTGACTTTATGCCATGATTTATGGTTAATATCGGTGTAATTACTGGACCAGCATTATTAAAAAGTATCCAATAGCTGTAATTATTAGCCGAAAGGACAATGGCAAGTTGGAAAGTTGTTCATTTTCTATTTCTCTCAAAAACCTCTGAATGACCTGAATGACTGTTTTGTGTTTTTTCTTCAGGTGGCTGGTTTGGAGACAGTGTTGGGGACTGAGCACCGTTGGGACTTGATGCTGTCTCTCTCCCTGTTCCCGGCTCTGCTCCAGTATTTAGTCCTGCCGTTCTGCCCTGAGAGCCCACGCTACCTCCTCATCGACAAAGGACATGCGGACAAGGCAGAGGCTGGTGAGTCTCAATGAAAATAGCATTCATGTCTGTCTTAGCGTTGTCATTACTGTTTCATAATTCAGTCAATTAATCGGTATTATTACTATTATTTTGTCCTTTTAAGTCAAAGATGAATCAATTCTGCTGATTAAGTATTTCCAACTACATCTGCACAGCCTTTTCATGTATAACTTGATTGAACCTTGTCTAAATGATCTGTACTTAGCCCTGGTGAGGCTGCGCGGCCACACAGATAAAGTGTACGTGGAGCTGGAAGAGATGAAGGAGGAGGCGAGCCACTCACAGGCTGGAGTCACGGTCTCCGAGTTCTTCCGGAAACGCAGATACAAACAACCCATCATCCTCGTGCTCGTGGTCAACCTGGGCAGCCAGCTCTCCGGGTTTAACGCAGTAAGTAGACAAGGCTTTTTCTAACCAGTTCAGGGCAATCAATTGAATAGTTCAAGCAAAAAAAAGTCGATTTACTAGTTAGTGGGTTTTCTGTGAGCAACCGGTGCTAAATCCATAATCATTTCTAATCCAGAGAAGTTATGAGAGATGAATGATTGAATATTTGTTGTTTTAGATTAAATTGCCATGCAAATAAGTGATCAAGATATCAATGGAAGCCTCAAAGGGTCAAACAAGATCAAACCTTACTGTAAGAGAAAACACAGACAACTACAAACCCATTGTTTGTGTAGATGCTCAGTCATCCAGAATATTTCAATTGTAGTAGACTAGCCATTCCCAAACTTGAGTGTCGCAGCCCTATTACATATCTAAAGATCTCTTTGGGCCCCCCGATGATAAGAATTCACCATATCAAAAGGAAATGTAATGGTTTTTGCTTAATTTTACATATACAATACAAGAAAACAGTGACAATACAGTCAATCCCATTATACACAAACAAATTGGGTTAACTGGGTTAAGTTCAGGACTTTTCATTCCTGTCTTGCATCTGTCTTCTGTCTTACATTTTGACTACAAGAGTGAGAAGAAACTCCTGAATATAGAAACTCAACTTAATCAATCTAGTCCAGTTGACAATACAATTATTACAATAGGAAAAAGTCAACTCAAAAATAACTGTGTCTTTCAGATCATTAATTACTCCACCAGGATGTTCCAGGCCAAGTTTGAAGAGGCCAAATATCTGACTCTGGGAGTGGGAGCTGTCAATGTCTTCTTCACCCTCGTCGCAGTGAGTACCCTATTGCACTTCATCACATCATCAGTCCAGCCAAACTAACAGACGAGAGACAAACAAGGCAGCGGCCATTTTGTGTCTGTCCAGTTCTTCCTGATGGAGCGGGCCGGTCGGAGGAAACTACTGCTCACTGGCTTCATCTCAATCGCTGTGTGCAACTTACTCATGACCATCGTGGACTCTGTGCTGGTAAAGTATGACAAATGGCAACTGAGCAAAGCCAATATATAATACAAAATCTCAAAACATTATTTGGTAAAGCAACAGATTAGGGCAAGTGCTTTTAAGGGGCCAACACAATTGACTACAAAACTTCAAACAAATGTTGTATGAACCAGCCTAAGCACTTCTACACAGGTTTTCGTTAGCCTGCCATTTTCGGTTTCTTCTATGGCACATTAAGCCGTAATCAGTTATTTCATTAGAGCACAACACACCATTTTTATGTAAGGATCAAATAAAAAAAGAACAAGAAACAAAACTGATTGCCAAACTATTCACAAAAGTCTAATACATGAAATGAAATCATCTTACTCCATGTCTCAATATTAAAGCCCCTCCCCTCCCTGCTCTGTAGTACCTGGTGCCGGAGTTGCGCAGTCTGCAGGTGCTGCTGGTTTTCTGCCTGATCTCGGCCTATGAGCTGGGCCCTGGTCCCATCTCCTGGTTCATCGCGGCTGAGCTGTTCGACCAGCCGGCCCGTCCCATCGCCATGGCCTTCACCAGCCTGCTCAACTGGGGCGGCAAGTTCCTCCTGGCACTCCTCTTCCCTCCACTACTGGTGAGGACTAGTATTTATTCTCTCTTAACTTTCACTGTTAAGAGGACACACTGCAGGCAACAATTAAATGTTCAGGTTTTGTGGCAGTTTTCTCTCTTAAACTTTAACTTAACAAATAATTGACCAAATTTTACAAAAAAAAAAAAAAAATCTATGTTTCTCCATAGAACTATATGGCAAATTGAAACTTCAATGACCACATTGCAAAAAGTTGATCTCTTGATAAGTTAAATTTGCTTGAATTCATAATATTTGACCTCATTCTGGGTCATTTTAACTTGCCAAGTGAAATTATCTTACTTATTTATTTAAGTATTTAAGTACTTAAGTATTTTTGCACTGAAATTAAGAAAAAACAACTTCTTGCACTAAAAAATAGATAATAAATCTAAATTTACTTCAAATGATATGCTTTTTCTTATATTAAGTGCAAAAATACTTTTATACTTTTACTTGGCAAGTCAAAATTACTTAAAATGAGGTAAAATATTATGAATTCAAGCTAATTTAACTTATCAAAATGTCACTTTTTGCAGTGCATTATCTCAAAATGCTTTGTCCTCACATTGTGGCAACAACATCTCTACTTTAGTAGCTCCAACACACTCTGGGGTTTATTCAGAGGCATTTATGATTTATTCACAACCTTTTTTTTATTTTTACATTTTTACAGATTTTTTTTTCCACACAAAGAAAATAGTTTGTTCAAAAACTAAACAAGACATTCAAAATCCTCTCTGAACAAATCTTTGTTACTAATATATCAACGAAATAAAACCAGAATTTTAAACCTGGCTCTATCCTTTATTTAGATTAGATTACATTTTGTCCTCATATTTATGTCAGTAATATACAGCAAAAGTTTCAAATTGATATGACTCAATTACATTTCCCCCCTGTTCACCTGCAGTGCCTCCCCTTTGATAAATGTAAGAATCTGCCCAACAGAACTAAACATTTTGGCCTTTCTTCCTGAAACAGAAGTTGTGCGGGGCGTACGTGTACCTGCTGTTCATGCTGGTGGCGGTGGTGGCCTTCTCCTTCACTCTCCTCCGTTTACCCGAGACGAGAGGACGGACGTTTGACGACATCGCGGAGGAGTTCAGAGGAGCAGAGGGAATCCCACTCAACAACAAGAGCGACTTCAACACTTTCAACTGAACTGACACGAAAACACCTTCAAAGATCCTAGTGATAAAATTATAATATCTTTCCGGAAGATTGGGAAGTAATTGTGCTGATACAGCTAAAGTGTATCCAGACATGTGTACAATTTTTGTTCATTTGTACAGGGACATTAATTACTAATTCACCTGAATATTATGTAGATTTTAGATGTGCCTGACCAAACCCATTTACCTCACTGTGTAAATATGCAATGTGTTGCTGTTGCTTTGTTTGTTGTTACTTGAATAAACATATTATTAGATGTGATTTATGTTATTAACCTGTTGCTGTGTTGACAGTATCAGATTACATTTATACTTAAGTTAAAGTATCCACTATTAAATGTACTTAATAAGTAAGAAGTAAAAGTATTTTTTAAGAGTTTAATGTGGCATAGTAAACCAGGACTAAATTTGGACTAAACCAGGACTGAACCAGGATTAAACCAGGATTAAACCAGGACTGAACCATTATTAAAACAGGGCTAAACCAGGATTAAACCAGGACTGAAACAGGACTATAAAAGGTCTAAACTGGGACTAAATCAGATCTAAACCAGGATTAAACCAGGTCTGAATCAGGACTAAACCAGGTCTAAATCAAGACTAAACCAAGACTGAACGGGGACTAAAACATGTCTAAACTGGGACTAAACCAGGTGTAAATCAGGACTAAACCAGGTCTAAATCAGGTCTATACCAGGTCTAAATCAGGACTAAACCAGGGCTAAACTAGGTCTAAACCAGGGCTAAACCAGGTCTAAACTGGGACTTAACCAGTTCATCGTAGAGAGGTCACTTTGAAAAGAAAATACTTTTACTTTTAACCCAATTTAAAAATATAGTGAATAGTACAGATACAGGCTCTGAAATGTGAAGTGAAGTCAAAGTAAGAAGTATTCATCATAAAATTTACTTAAGCAAAGTAAAAGTAATTTCCTTGTACTTTTTACTTTGTTAGTTTCCACCACTGAGCATAACTTTTGTGCATCAGCCAAAATAAGCCAGACGTTTAGGGAACAACCTACAGCTGAACCGGTGTGGTGCGTATCAAACCCTCACACAGCCACTGTGTGCTCAGTAAACTGTCGGCTGATGGACGTGTGCTGGCCTGAGCTGCACATGACAAATCCGTGAAATATCACAGATGTGTCCTAAATCATGTTCGAGAAAGCAGCCGCAGAACTGTGAGCAAATATGACATTCTGCACAGTTCATCCTGCTCTAATTTCTCCCAGATAAGAGCATTATTTGGAAGTTATTCAAAACATCCAGACCAAGAAGATGAATAGATACAAATCACAAACATCACCAGTTTTTAAAAGTGTGGTGTGAAGTACAGGTGGGCGATATTAAAAAAAATGTCTTGTTATTTGGAGAAATTATAATGGTAATTGTATTAATTTAGATCGCTGTGTCGTCAAAAAGATAATTGTCTGGAATAAACTGTAAGAGTGCAGAAAAATAGATACCTTTTTTGAGAGATAACACATCATGTATATACTAATTTTTAGTTTTGTGCAGCTTTTTGTTCATTTCTTCACTTATATTGTAAATTTGAATATCTTACAAACAGCAATTTCGATATTATCTTGTAGAAGATATATTGCCCACCTCTAGTGTGAAATGTCATTTGAAAAATAAAAATAGTGTACATTGCAGTTCTCGACCCCATCACCAGGAGGAGATAAACTTCAGAAAAAAGCCAACAGGATGTGTGTGCACAAAGGTATTTTTCACAAAAGCCTCTTCACACACCACACAGCTCTTCAGACGCCAAGATACAGATGCACAACATGTTTTTGCCTTTTATTTTGTTCAGTTTTCACATTTGTGGGACTAAAGGTAAGCAAAAAGACATATCAGCAAAACCTTCCGGCATAATGTAGTAAATCAATGTTATTTTCTCATCCAAAGCCGACTCCAGCGTGACTCAAACTCCTCTTGAAGTGATCAAATTTACCAATGAATCAACCAACGAGATCAGCTGCTCCCACGACGGCAAAGCCACTAAATTTGAACACATCCTCTGGTACAAGCAGGACCGGAGTGGGAAACTGCAGCTCCTGGGCTTCCTGAACCTCCAACACGCTTACCCCCAGGATGAGGTGAAGCATCGGGTGGGATTCTCTGGCAGTGGAGCCTCGAGTGCCGCTCTCTCCATCACGAAGCTGACAGAGGAAGACAGCGCGGTGTATCTGTGTGCAGCAAGACGACACAGTGCTGCAGAGCCTTATAAAGCCCACACATAAACCTCCTCCATTTTAAAACACCTGCAAACAGACAAGAAAACCACACGGCTCGGCTTGTATGACCCGAATGAAAAGAAGTAGCTTAGGCCTACATGGCACAACAAAATTTGGGGGAACTGTTTTTAATATACTATTTGAATTTCTAAGGATATACAGTATCAACAAAGCTTTCCCTGCCTGTTGCGATACATTTTTAAACACAAATCTGTTCATAGAGAGGGGAGAAACAAGAGAAAAATACTGTACTTTCAACATGAGAGCCAGTAACGAAAGTATTGATCCTCATATCCATTAATCCATTTATCAACATCATCAAATTGACTGAATTGACTGACTACTAAATTGTGTAGTAGACTTTTGCCTAGGCCTTTCTCAGTTACTTTGAGAGATAATTGGCAATTTCCCAAACTTGCATTTTTATCAGTATCCGATCGATATGACGAGACCAGCCCCTAGCATGAATGGGATCACTTATCCCACCCAGACATCAGTAAAAACAAATACATACAGTAGGTCTATATTGAAGTAAACCATATGCTATATATGCTTAATATTGCAATAACAGGGGCGACAGTGGCGCAGATGGTAGAGCGGGTCGTCCTATGATCGAGAGGTCGGGGGTTCGTATCCCGGCTCCTGCAGCTGCAGACTGTCGTTGTGTCCTTGGGCAAGACACTTCACGCACAGCCCGTAAGAATGTAGTGAGAGAGTGAATGTGTGGTGGTGGTCGGAAGGGCCGATGGCGCAAATTGGCAGCCTCGCTTCTGTCAGTCTACCCCTGGGCAGCTGTGGCTACAATAGTAGCTTATCACCACCAAGTCTGGAGTGAAAGAATAATGCCAAGTGAAGCGTCTTTGAGTGTCCAAAAAAGCGCTATATAAAACCGATGCATTATTATTATTATTATTAATAATACTCATTTGGCGATACATGTGCAGCCTTTGAATGAATAATACAATACAACACACCACAAGGGGGAGACAGTCTGTACCAATAGACTCCTATCAAGACACACTCCCCCAGTTATCAAGAAACACCTCCCTATAACACTCCGTCAGTGCTGTCACTCCATAGACAAACGCACAGCAAAGTCTCCAGTATGATTCTTATACTTCTGGTGCTGGTCCATAGCGTAAAAGGTAATTAATACAGAAATTATCCACATAAATTTAGCATCTTATATGACTTTCTTTTGTGTCTAACAGGACTCTCCCTTCAAGACCTCATTTCCCAGACTCCTCAAGACCTCATTAAGTTCACCAATGAATCCGTCGACAAGGAGCTGAAATGTTCGCACACAATACAAAGCTACGATCGGACATTTTGGTACAAACAGGAGAAGAACGGGGCCTTCAAACTGCTTGGTTTCATGAACAACAACTTTGAAAATGTTGAAGAAGACGTCAAAGATAAGATAAATGTGAACGGGGATGGACGCTCCGATTCAAGTCTCTCGGTGTCCCGCCTCACAGCAGACGACAGCGCAGTGTACTATTGTGCTGCTAGTATGCACAGTGATAGAGCGACCCATCGTCTTGTACCAAAAACTGGTGTTAACCTTTGTGAACACCTGCGGGGAACCAAACCACTGCCGTTTATCAGTTCAAACAAGACATTTCCCTCTAGAGAATGTCAAATGAGGTCACATGATTCTAGCATAGATATCAGAAAAGTATTAATTAGGCATTATTGATTGAGTATAACAAACTCCACAGTTGACAAATTTGGAGAACATAAGATAAATGGCTGCATGATGCTCTTTATCACAGTCCAGTCATGAAAATATATA
>OMNZ01108122.1:9504-19740 GCA_900303255.1 Lesueurigobius sanzi
TCACATGAACGCGGCATAACTGTTGTTGTAAATATCAGATAAAACCTTATTTTATCGTCTGAAATGTCATTCCTCTTGTTCTTGCTCCTTAAGCCACAACAGGACCACACTTTTTTAGTTGTAGTTTTACACCTATAATCACTAGTTTTAGTTAAATCTTATTTCTCTTGCTCACTTCCTGCCTCCAGCTGATGTCACTGATGATGCAAGCAGCAAACTTACAGACTAGCACTTTAAACTTAGTCCAGAGCGTGATCTTACGTAGGCCTTGCTTAGACCTCCAAATAAAATGCTCCTGAGAAAGTCTACCTGCAACGAGGCGCAAAATGTTTGAGACTTCACTGTTAATGGCAACATGCGATGGCTAGTTCATACATGCATGCCAACGAGTGACTCTTATCTAAACTTCACACCACCCATATGCGTTTCCCCCTCTGAGCTAACACTTGCAGATACAGTTACCCCGAGCTGAGTAAATAGCAATGCTAAGCGAACAGAAGCAGTTGTTTGCCAGCGTCGGGTGAGAAGAATTGACACGGCGAGCTTGAGGTGCTGGTGGGAAAAGTGGGGCTAAACGCACAGGCCATACCCGTCACATGGGTTATTAGTAAAGCGTGAGTCACCAGCAGCACAGGTCTGATTCTGCCTGACTTTACACATTCCAGACAGAGATGAAGAAATTACCTCCACAGGGGATCTTTGTTTCTCTCCGTCATCATTCACCATGTTTTGTTTTCTTCTGTTGGAGCTTCGAATGTCGGATGTTGAGATTCTTCTTACCATTTTTTCCGCCTTTTCTTTAACTTAACCCTTAACTTTACAGAAATTTCTACATTAACCTCTGAAAAGCAAACAAATTGGTAACACTCTTTGCTCTGCAGCACTGTAAAATTATGGTGAAAGCTGAATATGTAAAGAAATTGTGGTATTTACACATATACTTTGTTTTATGAACAGGAATAATCCTAATCCTGTTGACAATCATTCATATTTTCATTGTAATAGTATTCAAACAAGACTCCAAAATGCATTATGCCTCTAGTTAACCTATAGCTACTATGCTATTTTCATCCTATTGCCATAGATTGACTGTGCTGTAAAGTGTTACCAAAAAACTGCATGTATAACACATGCAGGCAGAAATGAATGCAGATTGAGACGATCTCCTGCAGTGGTTCCTAATGTGAAGAGAGCAGCTTCAGGGAAAGAGGAAAATGCTCAGCTTTCTGATTAGTCCTATTTTGAGGCAAACAATAAAATTAAAGCATAGTATCAAATTGCACCGGAAAAACAAAGTAACAAACTAGTCATATACAACTGTAGGTAGTGAGGGTGGGAACCTCTGGGTACTTCACGATTCAATACATGGCTCACGATAACGATAACCTCACGATCTGCTGATAACACTTTGTGTTGCAAGCATTTAACCAAAATGTACTTTATGTTCTTTATTCTCCAATAAATTAAAGATAATGCACTGAGTTCTTTTTCTTTGAGTAAGTGGATATGTTCGCAATGAGCATTAGGTTCATGTTTTGTCATTTGAATCATATCGAACAGTGTCAAATTGTACTGAGAAGGCTCTGTTTCGAGGTATGCATCGTATCGTGACCTGTGTATTGAGGTCATTTTTTCATGTGTATTGTTCATTTTTTTCTCAAATCACTTCATTTCCATTTAAAGACACAACCTACCTGTTTCCAAAACGAAGAGACCATTAAAAGTTATTTATTTGTGTGACAGTGTTTGGTCCAAGTTCTTAAAATGGTAGTGCTGCCCCCTACTGTCCTGACTGCGTTATTGACCATTACTGGCCTTTATTTACCGTGAAAACACTGGAGCAATGCAGCCTCATTAATATCCATTATGTAGTTAATTAGTCCGCATGGCGTCAACAAAAGTATCGCATCGTGCCACAAAATATGGTAAAATGGATATTCTGTCACACCCCTAATCCTAGAGGTAGCGCTTCAGTCACCAGGGCACATACCCACATTGACTCACATACGCTGGAACACACACCAATTATCCCAATTACACAACTACAACAGGCCAACACTCCACAACTGGACCTCTCCGTGGAAAGTCAAGTGGGTGCTGCCACGATCACATGTGGCGGTGTGTGTGTGCGCGCGCCGCCGCTGGGGAGTGGGACCCATGCAGCGCTCTCGGAGTGCTAATTAGGCAACCACAGCCGAGCCGAGAGTACATCACAGAGAGGAAAAGAGAATAGAGGCAGGGGAGAGAGGCCTGAGTGATGAGGGAGTGCAGGGGAGCCAACAAAACACTGATTTCATTTCTGCGGATTGGTCTCAGGGAGGAGGAAATGTTTGCACACATAGGGGTGTCTGTCTGTCAGTTGTTGTTGGCGTGCTTGTTATGGGGCAAGCTCGGCCAGTGGGCTTAGTGTAATGAGCAGGACTGCAATTTTTTTTGTTGTACTGATCTGACTCATTGTTGTCCTCGACCTCTCATTACTGTCTGCAATTTCAAGTGTTCAAGCTATCTCATACATGTTTTACAAGTCCATAGGAATCATTTACTTTGTAGGGCTTAGTAGGGCTGGGTACCATTCATTTTTTTGCAGTACCAGTAGCACTTGAAGTCACTATTTCTAGTAATGGAACAAAATCTGCGAGTGTCTTTTCATATAGTCAGACCTGTGTATTTGTTTTTACCTTTACAGTTTCGGGTGCTTGAACTGCTGCCTTCCTCAGAAGTGTCACGTGATGTTATGACGTGTCTGGTCAGCTGATTTACACAGTTTTTGGCGCTGTTTTCCTGCTTGAAGTGGCAGGACGACAGTGCCATATGCAGTCCGGACTTCTTCAGAACTGTGTCCCAGGGGTGGGAGAGTTGGTACGCCCCCTCGTCCCGGTTCACAGTCTCGGGGGGATCTCGAGTGCTTCTCTGATCCAACGGTGGTACTTGTTGCTCTCTGTGCCGATGACCTGGGCATTGTCCCAGTCCATGAGATGGTTTTCCGTCTTGCAATGGTCTGATATGGCGGACTTTAGCAGTTTAGAAGGCCTTATGAACCTAATCGGACTACTGTGGAACAAAATCTGTGAATATTGAAACTCAGACATTTGTGGAAATAATACTGTGAACCAATTTGGATCAATTTCATGAATTTGCAGGCTGGTTTTGTAGCATTTTTCTGATCGTAACCCTGAAAAGTGACTCCGCTTGTGAAGAAATGTGCTTACAAACTCAATGAAGAATTTGGATGTTAGAAATGTGTTATTGAACTTAAAAATGAGTTTTGACCCCTACTATCAATTTAATTTACTTGATCCCTCTTTCATAGTTCGTAATTTAAAACAACAGGTACACAGGTAGTGCTTTTACGATACCAGTACCTGAACAAGCTTTTTTTTTTCCCACTGATGCATTTCGCCAAAATCATAAAACACAATAATAACGTTCAAATATTCCAGACCATTTCTTTGAGCTAAACTGCCACGTAACTTCCTATAGAACTGCCTCAGAAGTCTCATCAACTCACCGCCGGGCCACAAGCTATTACCACAAGTGTGCAGATTGCTCAACATATCTGCCATCTTTAAAAATATCTGATACATGCATACTTTTGTGAGCTTTGTCACTTTATTTGCATAGTTTTACTCCTCGTTCATTCTGTAAGAGATGCTGAATGACTGAAGGTTTATTTCATCTACAAACATGCAGCAGATTACAAATGCTACCACAAATATGTTTTCTTTTCGCACAAAACAATTCGACTTAAAGGTAATGCTTATATTTGTGTTAGCGCTGGGTATCGTCATTTACATAAAAAAGTAAATCTAAATATCTAAATTTGAGCTGTTTGGGGTAAGAAAATTGGTCTTGTCCTTTTGGCAGTTTTATTTTCCAAATTCAAGAGAGATTACCTTAAAATCAGTAAAAATTGTCATGAAATAAGCCAAATAATGTAGATGACAGTAGTAAATATGTCTAATCTAGTCCAAACTGCTCTAAACAAGACTAATATTCTCAAATAAAGTAATTTATACTCGTTTTTAGTTTGTTGTTGTAGAACCATAAAACAGAACAATAATGGTAATTTATTCAATAAAATACTATTTCTTTTAGTGTTTTTATCATTTATTTGAGCTGAAACACCTAAGTCTCTTTCTTTAGTGCAGTCACAGACCCACCTGGTACCAATTTATTTTTCGATATCGGTAGTTTTCGGTACCCAGCCCTAATTTGTGTTGATGTTGCAACGAAGTCCCACTCATTTCTGAGCAGGCAGTGTCTGTCTGCCCCACTGGAAACCTACCGGATCTGTGTTGTGTCCTCTGAGCACCAGGCCACAGAGGACAGGACCCCACAGACAGTAGCTTGACTTCAGGGGCAAAGACCACAAGGACACAAGCCGCAGACAGCAGGCCCTTATGTGCACTAGTATGGTGGTGATGTGTGCGCATTCAGACTGGGGAAGCATGGATGTGAGGCATAACCAGACTGTTCTGTCATACGCCCACACTGGTGCCTCTGAGAACACACGCACGCGCAGCAGCCCCAGCCAGCAACCCCTAACACGGGCACTGTGTAATTAACAGGCCAAGGAAATGGCGCTGCTGGGGTGGGTGAGTCGGATGCGAGGAGGAGGAGAGCACAAGAAATCATCCCCAGCTCGTGCCTACCCTCAAGACAGTGATTTTTTTTTTCTTTGTGTGTGTGCTGCAAAGAAAAAAGGAGAGGAAGGTGAGGCGAGGGAGAGAGATGCCGGCTGGTCTTTTGAAATGTCTCTGTTTTTGTTGCAAGCTGCTGGCAGGCAGGTTGGTTGGTTGGTTGGTTGAGAAGGGGGGCCTGGTGGGAGGTGGTGGTGCTGTTGAATACACAGTGAGTGGAGGAAACGAAGGGAAAGTAGAGATGTGAGAAATGAATAATAAAGTGTGTGCTCGTGCTCGTGCACGGGCGTATCATCTGAAGTCTGAGTATGCATGAGACCGGGGGACTGCTCACTTTGCTCCTGCAGAGATGGCCCATGGCTCAAAACAGGGCCTCAAAAAGGGACTACAGACAGGAAATTGTTATCATATAATTCAACATTCATATAGGCTTTGATCAATGCCTGTTTTTCCCCTTGTCCAACCCTGAATGATTCTTGTGAAGTCAAAGAGAGAACATCTGTAATATTATCATGATTAGCTTTTTTAATTCCGTTTTTTATCCTATTCCAGTATTATTACTACTGTTTGCAAACCCTTTTCTTCCTGATGGCACATTGCCTGACTTTTTGCACCCCCCCCTTGTGTGATCCTGTCCTAAGAGCTGTTGTAACAAGTACATTTCTCCATTGTGAGATCAATAAAGAACTAGCTTTATGTTTACGTTCCAGGTAATGATGAAACTATTGTGGTTCTCAGCCTCTGAGCCTTTTCCTATATGCATTGTGACAAATGTGCATGGGAAAAGTCACACAGATCAGTTCTTTATTGCCTGGGGGCTGCATGTTTTGGCCTCTCTTTGAGCGAGAGAATGGAACCACTGAAGTGAGTTTATCATGCTGTGCTATTGTTTTCTCTGTGTTTCTTTAGCTTACACATCAACTACTTTTACATGAATTTGCCAAGGCATAGAAATCGGCACACAACATTTGGGATTCGAAAAGGGAGCACATCATACAACTATATGCAATGTTAAAATCTTAAAGTCTGGCCGCAGGAATACATCAAGAAAAAACATATTTTGTTCATATCTGTTGTCGCACACTAACTATTTCTGTTAGTATTCATCCATGGCTTTGTATTCCACAGTTCCTTACTGTAGGCCACGTCTAAAAAGTCCTTGATTGGTGGATTGCATGGCTTTAAGATACTGAAGACTGTACAATAATTGAAATAGGTTATTGTCCTCTTTGTTTTTTTTTCTGTGCTCAAAATATGAAAAAAGGTAGTAGACAAAGATCAAAATGAGTCTGTTAAACGTTGTAACAGTTGTGTAGGAGTGGAACAAAACACCGAACCACAGGGACCGTTACACTGCTGCTTAGAGAATTGGATGCTGTATAGAGCATTTCAGAATTATGGCCTCTGTTGCCTGCTAAACCACACATGTTGAGCCAATCTGTTTATTGCAGTGACATTTATATTGCTAAAGTAGGCAGACAATGTAATGGCATGGCCCTGTTTTGAAACAGCAACGATATACTGTGGTATAACTGTGGCCCCTTCTGCTCTAGGAAACCATAGCTCATCAGCGGAGTTGATGTTCAGAGGCGAGCCAGGTTGGTAGCAGTATCGGATAGATGGGCCAGCAGCTTGGCACCGCTAGTTTTAACAAGCTGATAGGCAAATCCCTCCCTGGTTAAAGATTAACCACTCGCTAGAGCTGCCACTGCATTATCTCCCAGCACTGTCCGGGGCGCACAGGAGCCAAGAGGATTTGCTCTGTGTGTGTGTGTGTCTGCAGTGGGTTCACTCAGCGCGGGGTGGAGCAAGGGTGGAGCAGTGTGTGTTGACTGTAGAGTTAGTGATCGGCTTTACTCCCTGGTGGGGTGTTAAAACTATGTGTTTACTGTATGCCATTTAACAGGCAATCTGCTTTTTGTGTGTATAAGAGGGATAGAATGCGTCTGTGTTTTCTTGTAATTTACATGTCTTTTTTCTCTCTCTGCTTTGTTTTGACTTCCCTCGGGGTGTAACAGCATGCAAATAGTTAAATGCATGCACCAGGAAGCTCTGCATGTAACAGATTCCTTCAACTCTTGAGTCGTCGTCTGCTCTGCCAAAAGAAGTCCCTCTGTATTTCTAGAGATCTTCACAAATAGTCTAAAGTAGCCCAGTGCTTGAAGCTGTTTAATGGGTTTATTCTGCAGCGGTATCAGCACAAATCTCTTTTGTGTATCACAGGATTAAAGGACAGTGACATATGCTGCTTCATTACTGGAGGGCTTCCTCCGTTTAAAAGGTGGACAGTGCCATCTGCTGGATAAGCAGTGTCTCAGTCAGGGGATATATTGTAAATGTGGATAAGGTGGAAGGAAGTATTCTCTGAAGACTCTTAAGAAACACTCATTCTGGGCTTGCTCAAAAATGTTATTACAGTTACTACCATAAGAAGCCTGTTAGTGTTTATTCCCCATTCGCCTTGCTTCTTGCCTATTGTTTATTGTGTTAAGATTCTTATTTTATGACTTCATTGGGCGCTGGAATGGTTTCCACAAGCCAAAACCTCATGATCTTTTGCAGTTTGCTGGCCACCTCCTATAGCTTTACCTCCCTAAGATAATCTCTGTCCTCGTCTTGGCCTTTGCACACTCGCCGCCTCTGTTCTGTGAAAGGGGGCGAGGGACTGAAGGAGGAAATGACTAAAGAAAGCAGTCATCACAGCCCTGACTGATGGACAGGATGGACAAAGAGGAAGTCAAACCAGCATCCTCTGCCCCCAGACACTGTAACACATCAGCCTCCTCCGCCCTGATAACAACACCCATAAATACAGTGTTGATGTAAAGGAGAAGTTGATGTAATTAGAACAGACTGGTTAAATAGATACAAGATCATTCATGGACAGGCTGTAAAGCCAAGGCATTAGTTTTACAGTCTTTACCTGACACAGGCCAGGACATGCCCTTCTTCCTCCCTTCTATCCTCACAAGGGAAGGGCATTTTGCATATTTAACACCCCTAACCCCCCCCCCCCCTTTTCTGTCCATGTATGCAGGAACACAGACACGTTGCCTGCCTGTCCCTCCAGCAATGGGGTCAGATGTGGTGACCGACTGCCTGAGCAGCCTCCTCCTCCTCCTTACTTCCCCTCCCCCCTCTTCCCTGGCCCGTCTTGGCAGGACATGCATGCCTCTGTCTGTTATCTACGAATGGCTGAGGAATTATAGGTTGAGAGTGAGGAGGGGGGGGCGAGGTCATGTGACATCGCAGCAGCTGCTAGGCTAAGAATTTCTGTTTTCTCACTTAGAGAGTGAGAGGCAGAACAAGGAGAGGAGAGATAGGCAGCGTGTGTGGTGTGTTGCTTTGTTAGATAAGCTCCAAACGGTCTTTGTGGCACGAGAGAGAGAGAGGACGGCAGGCGGGCAGCGAGGGGAGAGAGAGAGAGAGGGCGGACATCCAAGTGGGAGGAAGGAGAGCCAGGCAGAGAGCAGGACCATGGTGTGTGTCCTGACCGCGGCTGCCGGTGTGAGCTGCGCCCGGTTCAACTTGGACATGCAGTGGTGGGGGACTGAGCCGGCTCCTCTCCTTTGTGCAGTAAGGCACTTCCGCCACACATTTTTATCTGCGAGGGGGGTTAGAGCGGCTGCCAGGTCTCTGGATGTGTGCCTCTATGCGGATCTGTCAGATTACATGTTTGTCTGTCTTCCGTTAGTTGCCCTGGGCAGAGTTTGTACTGTATGGAGTTACAGCCTTTAGATATGTATGGCATAGTTCTCCAGCAGCTATTCTTTGTGAAAAGTTTCTTTTAGTAAGACGACTTGCTCTTTCTCCGACTTTTCAGCACGTGTTTTTTACACTGAAGCTGCTACATTGATATAATGATCATTTACTCCTTTATTGACACTCTGCTGGGTTCATTTAGAGCATCAGATAGATACAGACATATAGAAGAGTCAGATGTTGAAAGTGTGTTTGACTCTTAAGCAGTCATTGTTGTTCACAGAAGGCATTAAGGCACACAATCTTTTTAAAGCCTCCGGGGTAAATCCAGATCTAATACTAATCCAATTGTACTATTTATACGTGCCAGTAAGGAGGTCTCATTTCTGTATATCTCTGTAACAGTGTTTAGTCTGCTCTCCCAGTAATGTGCGCGGTTGTCATGTATTATGTCACTGTTGTGCCCAAGCTATTCCAGTCCGCTCCTGAACTGTCCCCCGAGCTATTCATTTGTACGACTTTTGGCTAAGTGTGCTCTGCAGTGCTATCACACGTCGTTCTGGCATTTAGGGATTCCACTGACTGAAGGGCTGTCAATGGTGTCACCTTTCACCACACACAAGCAGCAAGCACAGGAAGGACAGCCATCTGAACCCCCCCGACCAGCCAGTACCATCAAATCATTGCCTTGTTAAGTGGAACCTCAGTGACATTAGAGTTCAATAGGGGCACAGGACTTGTAGCTTCCATTTATTTCGGTTTAGGCATGCCACAGGATGGAAAGTGGCTTGTATTGGATTTATTCACAAACACATTTATATCTATTCGATCTCGGGCTGGGCGATATGGCCAAACAATCTTATCACAATTTTCTTTAGTTTGAATCGATTTTAAATTGTCTTTTGAAGGTGACTAAAGCCATCTGCTTCTTCTTTGGTTTAGACCTGGTGTCATAGTGGTTTAGTCTTGGTTAAGACCTGTTTAAGTCTAAGTTTCAGTCCTTACAGAGTTTTGACATGCGTCCCTCATGGTTTAGTCCTGTTTTAATCCTGATTGAGTCTGTGATATTGTCCAGGTTTAGACCTGATTTAGACACAGTTTTATCTTGGTTTATTTCTGATTGGGCCCTTGGGTTTAGACCTGGTTTAGCCCAGTGTAATCATCGTTCCATACTGTCCCTGGTTTTGTCCTTTTTAGTCTGATCCTGGTCTCTGCTTTAGTCTGCTTTACTTCTTGGTTTAGTCCTGGTTTAATCCTGGTTCAGTCTGTGATATTGTCTGATTTTAGACCTGGTTTAGACCCAGTATTCTCTTGGTTTATTTCTGATTGAGTCCCTTGGTTTAGACCTGGGTTAGTCCTGGTTTAGTCCAGTGTTAGTCCAGGGTAATCATTGTTTCATTCTGTCCCTGGTTTAGTCCTTTTTAGTTTGGTCCTGGTCTCTGCTTTAGTCTGGTTTTCTTCTTGATTTAATCCTGGTTTAATCCTGGTTCAGTCTGTGATATTGTCCAGGTCTAGACAGGATTTAGACCCTGTTTTCTCTTGGTTTATTTCTGATTGAGTCCTTGGGTTTAGTCCTGGTTTAGTCCAGGGTAATCTTTGTATCATTCTGTCCCTGGTTTAGTCCTTTTTAGTCTGATCCTGTCTCTGCTTTAGTCTGGTTTACTTTTTGCTTTAGTCCCTGTTTAATCCAGATTCTGTCCGCGATTGTCTGGTTTTAGACCTGGTTTAGACCAGTTTTCTCCTGGTTTAGTTCTGGTTTAGTCCTTTTTAGTCCAGATTCAGTCCGTGATTGTCTGTATCAGTGTCAGTATTTGAGCTCAGAGCTGTGTTAAACATAAAACCCACTGAATCACGATATGACGATGTCACCAAACAAGCAGATCGTCATGGAGAC
>OMNZ01108123.1:2737-17148 GCA_900303255.1 Lesueurigobius sanzi
AACTTTATGCATTTTTGACAAACTTCTGCAGTAAAAGTAGTTAAACAATGTCATTATTTTCCAAGAACTTTTGATGTAATGTCAGCTTGAATTCTATTTAATGCTTTTTAATGACATTTAAGGCCTTATTTTTGACACAATTCATTTAATGACTTTTAATGCTTTTTAATGCCCCGCGGAAACCCTGCAAGAGTAACAAAGGACTGGCTTGAGGACATACTGTACACAACAATCATCATAAAAAAAATAGCAAATATGTTTTTAATTTTAGCCGCTTGTTGTGTGTTTCTGTGTGTCTTCCAACACTGGCAACTTCAGGTCATATGAGGTAAATAAACATGCCTCTGAGTTGATACAGCATGTGTGATGTCATTACCTACGCATTGCCCTTCGCATCGGTTCATCATATTTCGAATTTAAGTGAAAAGATTCAATCATAGAAAGGCACCAGACGAGCGGTGACACCAGCGCAGAGGAAAAACAGACCCTTCTCACTTCAAAGAGTTGGAGGGACGCTTTTAAACGTCACACCAGCAATAAACTACCACGGAGGTTCATCGCTTTTCCATAACTTGAAAGGGATTTCCAGAGTTACGTCTCGTCGAGTAGTCCCCTCTGCCCCGGAGCTAACCTTAAACAAAGTAGCGATTGGCGGAGGGCTGCCGGTGCTGAGACTGTTTACATGAGAGGTGTTACCATGGCAGCCCTCAAATTATTTATGGTTCAAAGGCTCAAGATGAGTCAGCTCGATGATAGTCATCCCATTTCAGAACATTATTCTCTTAATATTTCCACTGGATCAAAACGCTAGCGTCAATGTGTAGAAATATTATTATCCTATGTTGTGTGGACAGTTACAATGTTGAGTTTATCATCCAGAAACCAACAAAAAGTGTAATCTTTCAAGCTTTATAATTCAATCTTGTGAACTTTAGAAGACAACTTCCCAGTGGTAGTGTAGTAGTGTAAAGAGTTACTATGAAAATACTTCCTCTTTACATTTAGTACTTTTTGATCCTTGTTTTTCTTTTTACTATGAAAATACTTGTAATTAAATACTAAATACCATATTTTCCGGACAATAAGTCGCACTGCAGTATAAGTCGCACCAGCCAAAAAATACATAATGAAGAAGAAAAAAACATATATAAGTCGCATTGGAAGTCACATTTTTTGGGGCTAAATTAAAAAAAATCCAAGACCAAGAACAGACATTTCATCTTGAAAGGCAAGTTATAACAATAACAATAGAATAGAGAACAACAGGCTGAATCGGTGTATGGTATGGCTATTCAGCTACATGAAGCATAAACAACAAACTAAATAGGTGTCTGGTATTAATTCATATATATATTAATTCATATATAAGTCGCACCTGAATATAAGTCGCAGGACCAGCCAAACTATGAGAAAAAGTGCGACTTATAGTCCGGAAAATACGGTACTTCGTTTGTTACTTTTCTGTAACTTTTTGCACTTTTTTTGATGTTCAAATGTAATTCAGGTGTTGTTGTTTATGTAGAGTATTATTTTATTATTTAAAATGTTTTTGCATTACCAGCGAGTAACCTTGAAGACTAAAGTGCCTTAATTTAATTGTCCTGGCTGATAAAAATCATGTTTCTTGTAAATGTTATGTCATTTGAGCTTTGTTTGTAGTTGACCTTTATTTAAATAAAACAAACATACATACAGTATTTGATTATCTTCTTTTTAGGGGCACAAAGTAATACAAAAGTAATTTCATGAGGTAGTAACTAGGTAATGTAACGAATTACTTTTTGAAAAGTACACACAACTTTGATTCTGCATGCACATTTTTAGCACGTAAACATCTTAGTTTAGCTCTAAAAGTTTGGAAATATTTCACTTCATTATTGTTATTGAGAAAGTCCAAAACAATCTTAAGAAATGATTTTGTCATCACCCACTTACATGAATATTGTGCATTATGGGCTGATGTGGGATCTGGACCCACCATTACCTCAAGATGAAGCCGTGGCCCAAAATATAATATTGATTCAAACCCACAAAATGCTTTTCAGTTTGCATCTGTTAAAGATTTATGTTTATTTAAGCATTGAATAACCCTATAAAGTTGAAATTATTGTGGTCGAAAGAACCCAGTACCAGTGATTTTAACACTACTTTTTCAAGAGAAAATCCTGAAAGAAATGTTCCCAAGCAAAGGCCCGACTGGGCTAGACAATCACCAACGTATTCTTTGTCATACAAAATAAATAACAATAAAACCGGGTAGAGCATACAGTCTTTCTGCATTTATTTCCGAACATACCAATCTCTTGTAGACACGTGATCAGCGGCTGGTGCTGGAGGTTGCCATGTTGAAGCATTTGACACCTATCAATCGTGATTCATGCAGCTGTCCTCCAGTATGGCGTTGCTGAGAAGCCCTAAAAAGAGTAAGGGGTGAAGTTATGTGAATTCAACCAAAGCTGTAAAAAATTAAAGCTAAAATAATGCTAACAACACTATTAACTTCTACAATGAACTAGCAAGAAGTGCTCAAAGAAATTCAGGATGCTGTCTGAATACTCATCATGACATCAGCAGCTTTTGAGAAGATGACGAAACATAACTCTGGGTGCTTTGTCAAGAAGGAACAGCATTATTAATATGATTTTTTTGTTTGTTTGTCATTGTCATCTGTTTTCACTCACAAACATAAAACCATGTGCACTTATGGGACAAGGTGATGCAGCTGAGTGAGTCTGTGCTGAGGTGTGAAGTGACAGGTGACAGCAGCGGCAGCTCCCCCCAGAGGTGACTGTCTGATACAACAATTATGCCAAGATGATGCTGTATACACATTGTCATGGTCCATTTGCTGTAGCAGAACTTTTTGAAAGGCACAGTCAAACAGGGTCGATCCCCCGCAGGTGCACACTGTCGTTGTGTCCTTGGGCAAGACACTTCACCCACCTTGCCTCCAGTGTCTGCGTACACTGGTGTATGAATGAGAGTGTGAATGGGTGAGTGGTTCCTTGATGTAAAGCGCTTTGAGTGCCTAAAGCAGGTAGAAAAGCGCTATATAAATGTGACCATTGACCATTGAATGTGGAGAGCATTTTTTGTGTGGAAATGAATGGATGGTCCGAGAAAGTTAGTACATTCACGCACACATTCCCATCTTTATACAGTGTGTATTCTTTTCACATGTGCCACAACGGTATTCCTTTTAGCTTGACAACCCTAAGATGTTGTGTGGGTCTAAGTAGGAGCAGTGACACACACAACCCGAGCCAGGGTGAGGGTGAGTACTCCTTTAAGCAGCAGTCGTCATTCATTTCATGTTCATTTTTAGCCCGACACATTCCACAGCTTCCTTTGATTCAGGCTTTTTGCATAGCGCTGAAAAAGAAATTAGAGGTAATGATGACAAAAGCATCGCACTAATTACAAGGCTTTGTGTTTACTATTCCGAGCTGGAAATTGACATCCAGTCCGGCGCACCGGTCTTTAGACTTGTTCTTTTCTTTGGAGAAAATACCACAGTCTACAGCGAGTACAAAGTGAAATAAGAAGAGCCATAATTTAAGCGGGGATAAAAAGAGAGTCAGCGGCCGTCACAAACTCATCTGCTCATCTTCATTTGTCGCTCACTTCTGTGTGTGTGGTTCTTTAGTCACATGGCAAGTTTGAATGGTTGTTGTATTTGTTTATGTTGAATTTGTACAATATACATTTTACAGATCGCCAAAGAAAGCGAAATCTCCTCAATCTTTCAACAGGAATTCACAAATAACTCCTGAACAGTAGCAGCAGACCACAGTTTGAAGGTGTCTAATCCAGCAAAGAGTAACACTGATCTGAGTTTGCATAATGTATACTCTCACCACTCACGATCAGGAAGTCCAGGCCTGTGGTGTGCCCTGTGTATATCTGTGCACACATGTAGCTTTAAGGTGTAGAAGCATTGCAGTATTTCCATAAAGACTCCAGCCCCCTCTAAGTGAATATCAAAGGCTCACTTTTACAGTTATCTCTGCTCGGCTGCGCCACGGAAGCAATCACCTGGGGTCAAGGGCCAGCGTTCAGCTCCAGATCGAAAAACAACTGATGGACGTGGACTTCAAAGGGAATGGGATCCTTTGACAAACTGTTGTTTTAGCCGAAGGACTCTGGCTGTCATAATCAGGCTGCTGGAGAAGGGACAGTAAGGAGAGAGGGGAGCTTTTAGAAATGGGGACAGGCAACAGAGAGATTACCTTTGAACAATTAGAGCTAAAACGATCAAAGATGAGACAAGCTTGTGAACCATTTATCTCAAACGGGCAGTGACAACAAACAAAATAGCATCAATTTATTTTGTCCTTGTTTTCTTTGGTTTGGAGAAACCCAAGAACACGTCAAACCGAATGGAAGATATTTGAGGTCTTCCTTTATTAACCAAAGAACAGCTTTGATGTCTGACATCTTTATTTGTTTTAGAACAAGAAAGGGACAGAGCAAGATGGCATGCAAGCTTGTTTTTAGACAATGGAACCCCAAAACTAATGAACAAGACAAAAGCAAACCAAAATCATCAGTTTGACATCATCATTGTGCTTTTCAAGAGGCTCAGGATCAAAGAAAACAATGATGTCTAAAATGCCTTATTTTGTTCAACGAAAAGTCTGTCTTTTAGTTTGATTTGAAACCACTTAGAGCAGAGTATTTATGTGTTATAATGTCAATTAATCAAACAAAATATAATATACAGTATGTATGACTAACTGTATGATAGATGATCTCTGTTTTGCTTATGTGACTTCATGATTTTAGTTCATATTTTTGTGCATTAACCTTGATACTATTAACGCACATGAGCATGAACCACGCGCACATCAAATTCCGAGCCACTTATGAAAAAGCCCCCTTGAGTCGACTGGGTGTGAAAACAGGTGGGGGCCGAGGAGAAGGACATCCTGTCATGAGTGAAGGCGGCGGGTGGAGCGGCATCACAGCGAGAAAAGTCAGCATTTCAGGGTGGTCAGTCGAGAGGGTCCAGGAGGTCAAAGAAACACTGTGCGAACCTTTTCAGACCAGTATCAAGGTGTGGGCTTCTTGAGACATATACCAAAATCTTCGACCTTTTAAACGTGAGGTGGGAGCTGAAGCTCTTCCTGCCTGACTTATCCATATTTGCACATGCCTTTTCCTTTGAAGTCTTCCAAGTTAAATTGAGTCAACAAGAAAGTCATTATCCAAAAAAATTCCTTGATTTTCCCAGTTTACTTACCAATTTTGTGTGAAAAACACATTTATCTATGTTTTTCCAACATTTTTCCATTCTTGTAGACACAGCAAATTGCATACCATACTAGACATTACCATTTATTCAAGTTTGGGACTAGATTTATACTGAAATGTGACACATACTGTAATTATTTGCATATTACTTGAACAGATTTCACCTTTTTACAGTTGTGGCTAGAAGTTTACATGCGTAGAATATATTCATATTCTTTTCGTAGAATATGAATGACAACACAAAAATCTTTTTTTCCAATCTTTTTTTTTTCATGGATAGTGGTTGTGTGAAGCCATTTATATCAAAGAAATGAGTTTACTCTTTTGAAATCATAATGAAACAGAAACTACTCAAATGTCCCTGATCTAACGTCTACATGACCTTCAACAACTGCCAGGAAAATTGTTCAGGAGCAAAGAAAAACTCACTTCAGCTGAAATACAGGACTCTCTGACAAAATTGGACAAAAAATTGATATGTAAACTGTATGTCAACTTTTGATCAGGGACATTTGGCTAGTTTCTAGTTGAAAAGCGTAAACAAACAGGATTTTTGACAATAGATGGCTTCACGCAACCACTAACCATTAGTGAAGCAAAGGTTTTTGTGTTATCATTCATATTCTATGCATAAGTTTACATTTTGCCACAGCTATATATCTCATCTTGCTGTGGCTCCAGGTAAACTGCTAAATAAAATGACATGAAATACCTCTTTGTTTGAGTAGGAACACTAGTCTGCCTTCCATACTGGCTGTGATGTCCCATGCAGCAGGATTCACACACTCAGCGCTCATCTGCACAAAAGGGCAGAACAACAATATTACGGCGTCCGCTGAGTGCCTACTCCCCAGTAAAAACATTTCTTGTGGGAGTGCGCCTCACCGAGCTCTCTTCTCATAGGAAAACACAAAGCTGAGTGTATTCGGACAGCTGCTGCTATGGGGACGTCCCGCAGAGAACAGAGGGCGAGCTTTGAAGATCTTGACCTTCTGGAACAATAAAACGCCATCATCAAACACTCTCCTGAGACAGACTCCTGACCCACACGTCCAAGTGTCTGCTCCACATCACTCCTGTTTAACTGTAGGGAGCGCTGGCTTTTGTAACACTGTCGATACAGCGGGTAACAATAATAGAATAGAATAGAACTTTATTCAATAGAGCAGAAATTTGACTTTCAAATAATTCAATAACAATTCAATTTTTATTTTGTATAGCCCAAAATCACAACAAAGTGAATATTAATTGTGCTGGGGCATCGCTGTCCTTAGACCCTCCTTCTTGGCAAGGAAAAACTCAAAAACGAAACCTCGGGGAGAGTCATATGAAGGGGGGGATCCTCTCCCAAGGACGGACAGGCTGGATGGAGGTGGGGGAATTGGCGATGATCCTTCCCATGACGGCTGCTCCTTAGTGACGCTGTGTTGTTCCAATCGTAGTTCACAGGGGACGTCAGGGCACCTGGGAACACTGACACTCCCTGAGGGGGTGGGACAAGCAACATAATTATAGTAATAATAATCATCACAGCTTTATTTGTATAGCACCTTTCATACAGAATTGCAGTTCAAAATAACGGCAGTAAAAGCAATCCAAAATTAAAAAAAAATAGCTGACAATCCATACAAATCATAGATTATAAAAGAACAGACATTTACGAATAGATAAAAACATGAAAATTGAGCATACGATAAGTTTCGATAAGTTTCTATACTTCGAAAAGCCGAAGTATAGAAAAATGCAGGGCCGACCCAGCCTAAAAAGCAGACTATGCAGCTGCTTAGGCCCCCGAGACCACCAGGGGCCCCCAATAGTGCACAGATTTGCACTACAGGTGTTGTGTGCATCATAAATTTCCTTCAAATATCGAATGTCTCCTCAACATGCTAGTACACTGCAAAAATATAAATCTACAATTGTCTTAAAACTTGTAAATTTGTCTTTGATTTGAGTAACTAATGTCAAGTAATCTGGCAGTGGGGTATTTTTTTTTATTAATTTAAGAGCACAGATGAAACTAAAGGGCGAATTTACTTTACTTTTCTCCTTTCTAGATTTCTAGAATCATTTCTTTTACAAGCATAGTCAGGATGAAGGGTGTGGAAATTGACATTTATGGGAATCTATCTCTATTCCAAATGAATTTGGAGTTTGCGAGGACCCCATGGTATAATTTTGCTTGTTTTGCTGAATGCTTGGGCCCAAAGAGAATCATTTCTAAAAGGAACAGGTGACCAATGTGAGGAAGCTAATACAGGAGTTATGTCATCTCTCTTTCTGGAACGAGTTAAAACATGTGCGGCTGCGTTTTGAATGAGCTGGAGTCTTCGTGTTCATTTTGGCAGCAAATTTAAGTTTTAGTCTAAGTCGTTTGACGAAAATGGAATTAATTTTTTTTTCTAATTTTAGTCAACAAAAATTCCATGTAAGTTTAGTCAACTCAATCTGAAATACAAACCCAATTAGATTTCTATAAATGAATTCACAAAGTCCCAATACATGACAAAAGCTAACAAATTAAAATATATATAAACAAATGAAACAATATGAAATAACACATACAATCTAACTATTGATTGGGCAAAGGTAGCATTAGTTTGACCTATAAGGCATATTATCTGGGTATTTAAGGGGAGACACTACAGGCAAACATGCTGTCATTTTTTTTTCCATTTTTGGGCAAGTTTAATCTCTTAACAAATAAACTTTCACCTGGAAACAAAGAAATGGCCGGATCTTGACAATAACGCATTGCTTCGACATTTCTCCATTGAAATAAATGGTAAATTCAAAGGCCATTTTTCTTACACTCATGCAACAACGTCTCCAGTTTAGTACCTCCTACAGCAGAGATCTCCGACCAGTGGCTCGCCAGCCCTTTCTAAGTAGCTCGCCAAAGAATTTTCTACATCTCTACATGCATGATAAGTACATTTTTATATGCATACTGTGTTTTTGAATTGCCAAATTCCCACTGAACAATACTTTGTAAGTGATATATCAACAAAGTAAAAACCATAGATTATTCATATCAATAATGTACAGCAAAAGTTTCAAATTGACATCACTCACCACATAAAAACAGGAGCAAGTCAAATTTAATGCTTTTTAATGCCATTTTAATACCCAAATTCAACATTTTTAATGCTACAAATGCCACAAATCAGAACATATTTAATATTCATTTTGATATTCAATAGAAAATTTGATACAACAGACAAGTTTTGACCAGAAATACAATATGATTTCTCCCAAAACTCCAGTCTAGACCCTATTTTTTGTATTTTTGACAAGCTTATGCTGTAAAAATTAGTTTAGCAGTGTCATGAACGTTTAATGCGTTTTAATGACATTTAAGGCCTTATTTTTGACACATAATTTAATGACTTTTAATGCCTCGCGGAAACCCTGAAAAATAATAAAAATCAATCTCCTAATCCAGTTGTGCTTGGGACTGACACAAACAGCACCGTAAACTACAACAAGAAATAGGGGGATCGCGGCAGACTGAAGCTGTTTACCGGCACACGCTGCAGGACTAAATAAGCATTGTGGGAGTTGCCATGATCCCACAGTGAGTGTTGTGGGACCTGCCAGCTGACACACTTTGCTCATCACCCGGAGCTGCGGAGGCCTCCTGTCTCTGACCACATGTTAATCTTTACAGGCCGCTCAAGGAAGTGGTGTTGACAGCCGCGATGTGAGGTCACCGAGGGGTCAGGGGTCAAGCACTTCCCGCTGACATGAAAGCACATCTCTGCACACCTTGCTCTCCATATCTGTCATCCGTCGGCCCGGCCATCTGTACCTACATAATCCGGGGCTCGTAGGCTCCAAACAAAAGCCATGTGTTAATTACCTTTGAAGGTGTAATGACTCGGCCCGATCCGCTTTTCAAAGAGAGCAGGTTAGGCTTCGCAGTTGTATTACAGTTGTTCGCTTTTACTTGTACCTGTTTTTTTTTTACAAGGATAAACAGACCTTTTTAACACATCCAACTCCACTCTCACTTCAATAAGTTAATTAGAGAGAAAGTTTTAGCACACTGGAATTAGGGGCTACACCTGTCATCCAGATGTGAGGGCATTCACGCTGATGGAATTTCTTCTATTCCCTTTATGCGCTCCCAATTATTCTCCACTCCATTACTACCAAGCAATTATGGCATTATTTGCCGCAGCTTTTGCTTCATCACACAAACAGCTCATTGACCGAGCAAAAGCATGCTAAGGAGATACCAATGACATGAAGCGATCAAAGCCGAAGATCAAACCTGCCTCTTAGTCATCAGCAAACATGAAATGCCGTGTCCTCCTAATGCTTTTGTTCTCGTGAGTAAAACCTGACTAACACTTTTGTCTTCCCATAAATGACCACCATCTTCCGGCCACAGGAGAAAGGAAAGAGGGTGAGGCCCGCCGTATTCCCAAACGGATATGTTACCTTGTTTTGAATAAATGTTTCCACAAGCCAACCACAAAGTGACCTCAAAAACACAGATCCTTGTGGGAGGATAATCTGATTTCAAGCTATTTAAACAGTGCCTTGATTTATTAATTCTCATTCCCACGACTTACTGATGGTTTTATTTGTGTGCGCATAGGTGCATCTCGATATTTCAAAGAGTTACATGGAGTCCCACCTCGGTCTCCAATGTAATGCAGTCGTGCTGGACATCCTCTCTGAGTATAAACAAACACGGCAGCTATCCTTTGAAAGTCCTCATCGTCAGTTTCCAGTCAGGGGATGGTCAGGCGCCCGCAGACACCTCCTAATCCCAGGCTAGACTCTGTGTGATGTGGGCAGCAAGCGATGTTTGCATCTGACCAACAGGTGAGGACAGGGGGTCATCGTGTCAATGTGGGAGATAAAAAGACGGTTATAAATTTCCCTTTGACGCAACATCAGACAACTTTTTTTACTTATTTTTACTTTATTTCTGTTAGAGGTCACTGGTAGGTAGAGCCTATCCCGTCGACTTTGGGCCAAGGAAGGGGGTAAACCCACCATGAGCAATGTCCAGTTAGTTGCTGTATAGCAGGTATGTCCAAAGTGCGGCCCAGGGCCAAATGTGGCCCTTTTGGTGGCCCTCAAGCCTCTTCATCATCAGCAACCATACTGCAATCTTAATAATTCCACACACTTCAAACCATAAAAAGTAACATTTATTGTGAGACAGAGCTAGCCTCATGGCTCCGAGTCTAAATAATGGTGTGAGACACGGTTTAAACCGTTTGTTTGAATGCACTGACCACAGATCTGTGGCCCTTCATGCTGTACGTGTCAATATGCGTACCTCGGTGAAAAAAGTTTGGACTTCCCTGTGTATAGGCATTGACATGGGAAACCATTCACTTTTATCACTCATTTGAGTGAGCAATTCACCCAACACCTACATTTTGTCAGAAGGCAGATATAGTATATATACATAATATTATACATTCAATTGCCGTGGAGGAGGGTCTATATACCCTCGGCTTGCTTTGTTTAGATATTACATTTATTTGACAATACTGTACATCTGTTTGTGACATTACATTTTGATCCTTGTGTCACTGTTTTGGTGTCTGTGAAGCCCTTAGTGATGACTCCTGTTGTGCTAATTAACCCTCTGATGCCCAAGGGTATTTTTAGGTAATTTCTCTCGCATGGAGTTTCCTTTCAGGACAACCTGGACTTTCATAATTAACCAGTTGTATTTACATAAGTATGTAAATGTTTTAACACCAAAAATACAAAAGAAAATGTTAGGCGAAAATTCAATTTCACAGACATTTATTAGCAGAGAGCATGGAATCTCCGGTTTTTGATTGGGAAAAAAATATGTTTCTATCTTTTACGGCTCAGAAGATATTCGCCGGTAAGTAAACTTTATCTGTGGCATCGTCAGCAACTTTATTGGGGCTCAGAGGGTTAATTGATTGATTAATTAAATTGGAAATGTCTGTGCATCATGTAGAATGTAATGCATTGTCTGTAAAAATATATAATATAGAAATGTCCCATTATGAAAGACATACGGTTAAACTTATAGCTTTGTTCACACAAAGTGTATTTGTGAATTATTTAACTAGTGCAACACGTATTTAAAAGCTATTCAATTGATCACATAATACGTGTTGAACACAAACTACAGAATGCCACTTTCAAAAGTACATGTCTGAGCTACGAGGGCAGCAAATGGATGATTACAAAAAAATAGCCTCTAATCCAACATCTTTAAGTGGTATTCAGCATAAAAGCCAACATGAATATTCCCCAGTCCTTTGAAGTGACATTTAGTGTATGCAGATTTGAAAATAAATGGTACACCGCAGTACCGTTCTTAACCATGGGTGTAAATGTGGACATGATGATTTCAGATTCCAAGGTGAAAATTCCCAGGCCTGGAAGAAGCCATGGAAAATAATTAAGTAGCAAGTGATGTCACTATGATGAAAGGCAGCCTGTCAGACAGTTGGCGACGATGGGTGTCTCTTTGCTACAGCCCACTATAGACCAAAATATGACATCAAAGCAGGTAGTAGGGGCCAGACCATGCGACTGGCACTCAGCATTGTCTTCTTCGATTACAGAAGCCCCTTCTTTCCCATCGAAAGCAAAAGTGAAAATGGCATATTGGTGCTTAAAGGGTTTCATCGTTGTGAAGTCTGTTTTTCAGATGTCTTTTTTGAAAGTCTTTACTATGTATTAGTATTTTACGTTTTATAACTTAGAATCATCAGCAGGTGGAAGCTGACAGACTGAATTTACAGAAAAACTAAACTATGAGTGGAACAAAATCTAGAGGATGAAAAAAGTTTAGGATTACATGGGCACTTTAAACCTAATCTCTTACATCACATTCTCTGGTCCACATGACTAATACCATCTATCGTCATGATACAAAATTGACTAATGACTATGTTTTATAGCAGGGTGGGGATTACAAATAGTGTTACGGGACAGAATGAATAATGCATTGTAGCCCTATATCGCCCTGACCGGTAATAAGGGCTTTCCATGTCCTTTGGCAAATCTGAAACATAAACATATCCAAGACTTCATTCTCCTCCCGTCTCGTCCAAGATGCAAGGGAAAGATGACTGTCGCCCTTCTGATGGTAATAATAGCAGGTCTAGTACAGTAATTGGTTTTCCTCCCTAACTCTGTTGCTACCCAGCAGATGGCACCGTGCACGATGATTCAGGCATGGCACGAATGGAAAACTCCAAACAAAGGACAAAAAGGTACTCCCTAAAGGTCAGGCACTCCCCTTGCATCCTATGGCATACTATTAAACTATTTAAAAACATCCACGCACACAAACACAGCATCCTTCTCTGCTCTCGTTATAGCGGCAATCACTCAAGATGAAAGGGTAAACAGCTGACTAGAAATAGCAGGAATACTTGGTTACCCTGTGGTGCCAGAGCCTAGACCCCAAATGCAAAAGCTATGTCCTATCTTGAAAGAGTTCATTTTTATCAAACAAGGCATCATCTGCAACCAATAGACGTCCTTACGAAATGAGAGCCTGCCGGACAGATGTCTCCATGCCGCTCCTTGCTCCCTCTCTCAAGCTCCGACCGTTTACATCCATGGGCTTCGATGGCACCTCTTGACTTAAGTCAGGATCAAGGCTGTTTACGGATTCCCTGGAAAATATCAGGACCATGTGGAACAGGCACATAAAAGAGGGGCACTCCAACGGTATGTTAACACCCAGAGAAGACCTTGGCGCAGGCTTCGTGTTTGGAGTTTTAAATAATGTGACCCACAAAATTAAGGAGAAAAGTGCGTTTCCGGAGTTCAAGGTGACGGAGAACAGAAGCTGAGGTTTTTCAACGGAGTGGCGTGCCCTAATATCGCAATGACAACTGTAAGCGAATAAGTTCAGAGTCATCAATATCGTACTGAAATGAAGTTTGCTTTGCCATCCTTCAGTGTTTTTATTGCCTGTGAGCATTGTGTCAGAATGAGAGCGTGAGAATGGGTTTGGACACGACTAACGGGGGTCATTTACCAAGCATTTGCTCGTGTGCAAATTGGGTAGCACGTGCAAAAGTGGATCAGCAGCAGAGCTATTTGCACTTTTTTTTTTACACATGCAGCATTCTCTCATTCACATATCAGATTTGTGCCCCTAATACTGTAATACACGCACTTTCTTAGCACCTGTCTCTTGCTCCCTCTTTCATTGTTGTAACAAAAACAGGTACAGGGCCTTTATCTTTTTTGTCTTAGTTTGTTTTGATTGTATTTAGTTTATAGACTAAAAAAGAAATGATGAAGTGTTTGTAAAAGTAACTAAAGGGCAGATATCACAAGATTTCTCTTCTCTCTCTTTTCATTCAAGCTGTATTAACACACACAGAAATCCTACTTTGTGGTTCCTTTCGCTGACTATGGAAATAAATAGAGATGCAACGATCCAGCTTTTTTGCTTCCAATACTTGGGGTTTGAATATCTACTGATACTGTGAGATTTTCACAAAAATAGGTTTGTAGACGACTTATTTGTTATTTGAGTGAAAAGTGGCTGGTCCTTGTTACATTAAATTGACAACTTCCAACAAACAGTGATCTGGTCATTAACGCTTTATAAATACTGTATGTTTTATCAGTGATTCTGTAACTGCATTTCTCAAACTAAAATGAAAACACTAGTGGCCAATATTAGCCTATTTCACTATTTTAGGTGTGATCATCGAGTGTATATTAATTATGGAGGTAGCCTGCATAGCTTTCCCCATAGCGTTCAGCACGGGCTAGTGAATCCAACTCATGCTAGCATTTGAAACGCCGCCATATTGAATTTTTGAAGCCAAATTCCATATATGGTATGAGCGAGTTATGTTCACATGGCAACCGCAGAGCAAGAAGGCACCTGATTGGCCAGTTATTTTTGTTAATATCTTAAATAACGATGATTATATTAAAAGACAAAGAACAGGACGGTGTAGCGCAGGGGTAAGACAACACTTGAGGGTCATATTAACAAGACTATTTCCAATAATGAGTAAAAGAGGGGCCAAAAAGTTTCAATGGAAAGTCCATAGGAGCTTCCGGGTTTCGGAGCCCGACCCGAATGTTTTTTCCATAATAAACCAATGGAGGTTTTAAAAGGTAAAATACTGGAGTTATCGTTCATATAAAAGCATTCTGACACTACA